>JAODKL010000329.1:0-12160 GCA_026780765.1 Petrocephalus schoutedeni
AAAAAAAAAAAAAAAAAAAAAAAAAAAAAAAAAAAAAAAAAAAAAAAAAAAAAAAAAAAAAAAAAAAAAAAAAAAAGACAGCTTCCAATTCCACGATAAATTCACCTTTGCATTTTAGGTCTGTTTTCAATACTTACTAATTATCGGTACACCTACCAAAAAGGACAATAAAATCAAATTCTGAAGTTACTCCACTACCGGGTGCCTACACCAACATACAACGCAGTAAGCATAAGAGTAAACTAAATATAATTGCTCACACCAAACAAATTCCAACCATCTCAGCCAAAAACACGTCCCCATGATTTGTCAAAACCCTCCCTATCATCATTAATCCTAGCCAGAAATTTTTCATACGACACCATCTTCAGCATATTTTCTTCCCAACTATTATATTCTGGAGGAGATGGTTGCTTCCATACACTGAGGATAACTCGGGCCGCTGCAATCACCCCCACCTTTATAACCACAAAATCATATTTTGAAACCCCAGGCAACACCGACCGATCCCCTAATAAACACAGTCTTGGTGACAAGGGTATTAATAAGCCAATCCACCTTCCTATTTTGTCCAATACTTTTTGCCAAAAGGGATAAACTTTCCCACATTCCCAAATAGCATGCAGAAATGTCCCTGGATCTGAGCTACATTTCCAGCACCTATTACTGGTACTGATTCCCATTCTATAAAGTCTGGACGGAGTGAAGTACCATCTGTGTATTAATTTGTACTGAGTAAATTTACCCCTGGCCTCTCTTATATATTTATCAGAGAATGACAAAATTCTACACCAGTCTTCTTTAGAAATTGTACAACTCAAATCCCTCTGCCATATAATCCTCAAGTTTTCACATATCTCTTTCTTCGGATTGTTAAACAGTTTGTAGAAAACAGCTGCTCTATGTACTGCACTGGACAATTCTAAAAACTCCACCACCATATTTGAGCTTTGAGTAAATTTTCCTTTGGTAATACAATCCCTTATTTGTAAATACTTCCAAAAATTATTTTCTCTTATCAAACCATATTTTTGGGTTATTTCAGCAAATGACACAAACACTCCCCCTGAGTAAAGATCACTTATCCTGTGTATACCTTTGACAAGCCATTCCCTCCAGAACACTGTTCTTCGCCCAATCTGTACAGCAGTGTTGTTCCATAGCGAGGTATAAGGTTGTCTTAAATGAGATGCTCCACACATCTTGTGCACCTCTACCCAGACAGCTTTAGAATACCCGAGCACTGGGTTATCATGAAAGTCTTGTCCATTAATTGCTGAGCCCTGTGAGAGAACATCTAAGGGCGTAAAAGGGCTCACTAGTTCCTGTTCGATCTTCATCCAGCTCGGCTCAGGGTCCGAACCTGTCCAGTGCTTGGCCAGTCTTGACATTTCAAAAGCTAAATTATACAACTTCACATTTGGGAGGGCCATTCCCCCAATGTCTTTAGAGGCCCACATTTTCTTTATATTCACTCTTGGCTTCTTGTTATTCCACAAAAAATCTTTAATTAACTTCTCAAATTGACTAAATATGTGTAAAGGAATTCTTACAGGTAACATCATGGAAACATAATTGAACTGTGGGGCCACCATCATCTTAATCACATTAATTTTACCCCATAGTGTAAGATTCAATTTACCCCATTTGTCCAGACTTGTTTTTATCTTTAGGAGGAGAGGTTCCATATTTGAAAGCATAATATCTTCCAGTTTGGGTTTTAATATTATTCCTAAATATTTCATACCTGAAGGTAAATACTTAAAATTGAATTGAGTAATGCATCTAGAATGACAAGATGCTGATAGTGGCATGCCTTCCGATTTGCACCAGTTTATCTTATAACCTGACAACCTTGAAAATGACTCAACACATGTGAGTAGCGCTGGTAAAGACTGCATGGGATCCGTTAATACTGCCAAGATGTCATCAGCATATAGAAATAACTTGTGCTCCATACCCCCAGCATGCACACCTCTGACAGCCCTGTTAGCCCGAATAGCCAAGGCCAGTGGTTCCAGAAATATTGTGAAGAGCAGCGGGGACAAAGAACACCCCTGCCGGGTCCCGCGAGTGAGATGAAAAAACTCTGACACCAATCCATTTGTCAAAACTGCCGCCCTTGGACTTGCATATACAGTTTTGATCCAGTTACAAAATCCAGGCCCAAACCCGAACCTTTCAAGGGTTGTCACAAGGAAGCCCCACTCCACCCGATCAAAAGCCTTCTCAGCATCCAGCGAGAAGGCCGCAACCGGGGCTAGACTAGATTTGCTTTTGTGCATGAGATGAAGAAGTCTTCTAATGTTATCACCTGAAGACCTATTCTTAACAAAACCAACCTGATCACCATTGATGATATCTGGTAATATTTGTTCCACGCGAAAGGCCAAAACCTTTGTCAAAATTTTGCAGTCGACGCCTAAAAGGCTTACTGGCCGATAATTTGATGGATCCGATAGATCCTTATCCTTTTTAGGAATAAGGGAGATTAGTGCCTCATTAAATGTACTCGGTAAGGAGCCTAATTCTAGTGCCTCAAGATAAACTTTATGCAAGACTGGAGCTAAAACATCAATATATTTCTTATAATACTCAATCGGGAAGCCATCCAAGCCTGGCGATTTCCCATTTTTCATTGAAGAGATCGCAGCTCTGACCTCTTCTTCAGTTATAGGCGCATCAAGTCTTGTTTTCTGTTCCTCAGAAAGAGTAGGTAAGTGTAGACCTGCAAAAAATGTCTTCACCTCCCCCTCATTAAGTGCACCAGCAGAGGTATACAAATCTTGATAAAATGATTTGAAAATTGAATTTATTTCCTTTGATGAGGTTACCACTTGGCTGTCCTTCTTAATCATAGATATATTATTTAAATTATCTTGCTGCTTCAGTTGCCTTGCCAATAGTCTACCATTCTTTTCGCCACCTTCATAAAATTTCGTTTTCAGCCTAAATAAGGCATATTCTGCCTTTTTGTTATAAATGTCATTCAGCTGGTATTTCAATTTACATATAGTCTGGTACTTATAATTTGAGTATTGTCTCGCTAAATCCTTCTCCAATTGTCGTATTTCTTTATCTAAAGTTTTTTCCCGCTCTAGGTCACTTTTCTTAACCTTTGTTGCATATGCAATTATCTTTCCTCTTATATATGCTTTAGATGCTTCCCAAACTGTGGCTACTTTATCTGTGGAACCCATATTGATTTCGAAGAAAATTTTAAGATCCTTTGTTAACTCCTCACCAAAACTTTTGTTCTGCAACAACATCGTGTTAAGCCTCCAGCGACCCCTCTTTATTCTATCCGTGTTTAAATCGATTTGTAACTCTACCGTAGCATGGTCACTAATGGCAATGGCACCAATCTCACAGTCTACAACTGAATCAACCAAAGACTTCGATATTAAGGCGAAATCTATCCTTGAATATGTTTTATGACAATTGGAGTAAAATGTATATTCCCTTGAACTAGGATTAACTAACCTCCAAATGTCTACCAGGCAAAGATCCTCCGTCAATAATTGAATAGCCTCTCTGTCCCTGGGTGTAGACCTACCCCTGGGTTTGCTCCTATCAATTATCCCATCCATCACCTGGTTGAAATCTCCGGCCAATATTACCTGTCCCTCCCGATCCCCTATTACCTTGTTAATTCTGTGAAAAAAAGCTGGCTCTTCTTTATTAGGTGCATAAATATTACACAAAACTGTTCGGACCCCATTAATTAAGGCTTCCAAGCATATAATGCGCCCTTCATTATCATTATATTTTTTCAGCAACACGAAGCTTAGTTTTTTATTAATGAGGATCAAAACACCATTTTGTCTACTTGAATATGAACTATGAAAAACGGAGCCCACCCAGTCTCGTTTAAACTTTTTTGCCTCTTCTTCCCCCGCAATGTGGGATTCCTGAATAAACGCTATATCTGTGTTCTTAGATTTTAAGTATGTTAGAACCTTCCTCCTTTTAATTGGGTCCCCACATCCTTTTATGTTCCATGATATTATTTTAGTATACCTGTTCATCGCTTTCTAATAGAGATGGGGTAAGGACACGCCTTGTGCGCTTTACGACACAACACAAATATATACATAGGCACTCAATATTACACAACCCATCTGGTCCTATCAAACTAGCTGTCTTAAAAAAAACAAACCTGAACAAAACAAACACCCTTCTTTGCATAACAACCCAGAACAACGTCGTTAAGCACCCCTCCCTCCCCTCCTACCCAAACCTAACTAACTTTAGCTCGAGACACTAAACTGTCCTCGTTCCGTGAGACACACTAATCGTCCGACAGCAGCACAGCCGCCGCAGCCCCGTGGTGCCCATTGTTTATTTGTTACCTTATTTTAAAATTCACATACACTTCTCCGATCTGTTACTTCATGTCCCGCACTCCTCTAAGTCGACTCCTGCAGAAACTTCTCAGCCTCCTTCCCGTCTTTGAATGCTTTCTTTTGCCCGTTCCACGTAAAGATGAGCGTTGCAGGATACCCCAGCCTGTGCTTCACTTGTAGCTCTCGGAGACGCTTCTTCACCGGGTTGAATGCCTTCCTCTTCTCCGCCAGCTCCCTTGTAACATCTTCAAAGAAGGAAAGCCTGGCGCCTTGCCAGTCGACTCCACGCTTCTCTCTGGCCACCCGTAGTACTTTCTCCCTGGCAGATGAACGTAGAAAGCGGACAAGTATCGCCCTGGGAGGCTCGTTAGGTTCCGGCATTGGTACCGGGGAACGATGCGCACGTTCAATTTCAAATTCACTTCCAGAAAGCTCCAGTGCTTTGGCCAGAATCTCCGTCACATATTTGTCCACGTTCCCGGGTGCCTCCACACCTTCTTTAAGTCCAATAATCCGTACATTGTTTCTCCTACTACGGTTTTCAAGGTCCTCCGCTCGTGACCACAACGCCTCCAACCTTTTCTGGAATTTGTCCACTTTTGCTTCGGTAAGAACCCTGGCATCTTCCATGTCCGAGATACGGTGTTCCGCCTCTCCTAACCTCACCTTTATATCTTCCACCGAATCCTTTAGTTCTTTAGTGGCTTCTTTAATAGTGGTGACATCTTTTGCTACGACCTGAAGAGTAGCATTCATTTTCTTAATTTCCTCAAAAATGTCCTTTTTGCTCTCGGTCCCCATACCTTCCTCCACTACTGCTGGAGAGGCGGCCTCAGATGCAGGCATATTTTCCGGCGTCTCCGGGGTAAGGCTAATGCTAGCTTGCTTCTTCCTCGTGGTAGCTCCCTTAAAAAAGTTTGCTTTGTTATTACCTGCCATTTTCAAAGACGGTAATCCTCGCAAAACTTAAAAAGTCGACAAGGGGTGTCCAATTTATGACTACAGCTGGAGTGTATGTTTCAAATTCAGAACATTAATCAACAGGCTTTAGGAGCGCCGTTAATGTGCGGCCATCTTCCTCGGCGGTCCCACGTGACTCCTCAGTTCATTGCATTTCTAGCAAAAATTAAGAAACTTGTGGGAGATGCACATTCCTAAAAAACACAATCCAGTGTTCTTAAACTGATTTGGCCAAAGCAGCAGACCTTGTGGAGGCACTAATTAGTACTATTGAAAGTGACAAGAGTGAGCAAGTGTTTCATGATTTGTGGAAGACTGATTTGATTGCTGCTGAGCAATGTAATGTGTGTACACAAACTGTTCCACAACGAAAGTGAGAACTTTCACACAATGTTCTGTCCACAGTGAGGAGACAAGCAACAGACAACCGTAAAGACAATTTCAGAACAGGGATCTTCTATCAGGTTTTGAAAAGGATGCTCTATGAGCTTAGAGATACATTTTTACAACAAAATTGTGCCATAATGAGGGGAATATAAGCTCTTAACCCAACTAATAAATATGTCTGTGACAAGGATACCTTATTTGCATTTGCATACATATATGGATTGGATCTTGAGGACATTGTACATGAGTGTACCGAGTCAAAACAGTTTTGGATTGAAAGGGATATCTTATGGGAAATACAGTATATGTATATATGGGATGCAAAAACCGTCTAGTATTGCAGACCTGCAGCTTTATTTGAGCCATACCAGAGATATTTCATGTTGCACTGGCAATACCTGTTAGCACAGCAACATGTGAGGGCAGCTTTTCCTGCTTGAAACATCTCAGAACTACCATGGCAGAAGGCCATGGTATCTTGGAGTTATCTTGGAGTTTTGAGCATATAATGCAAAAGGGCAAAGTTGTTGAATCGTAACAAATTTGTACATATATTTACCAGAAATCATAAAAACCATGCAATTCAGCTGCTGTAATCAGGAATTGGGAGTCAGTCAAAGTTTGTGAACCTTCTCAGCCGTGCGCAAGATTCTGTGCTCACATTTTACATATCTAATATGTGAGGAAAAATAATTTAAAATTGCTATGTAAATATTCTTTTAGACATTATATGCAATTTGAATTGGTAATATAAATAACTTGTGGATTCCCATATTTTTGCATTGTATTGCTTTTGTGACTTGAAAGAAATGGACAGGTTGACTTTTTTGAAATTGAAGTTGTCTTGAAATTAAAATGGCTAAAATGAAATATCCTACTTATCTATATGCAGTGCATATTCCTGTGGTGTTAAATCAGTTGTGCAGGTAACACCAGTGCATGTGTCTTTAGATTTCTTATGTGCCCCCTAAAATTTGACACCCCCAATAAAATCACTGGGCCTAGATGACCCCCCAATAGAAAAGTGTTGGCTATGCCCCTGTCAATAAGACACATTGATTTTACATACACAGCAATATTCTGGAAATTAGTATTGTAATCACTGAGGTGCTTCAAAAGCAAACTGAATTTATTGCACATACCTGTTATAAAATAACGCACTGACATAATATGAGCATGAATATAAAGAGTTGCTATATTTCAGTTGCCTCATGCAGTAACACACTGGCACAGTTCATTATGTGCTCATTGGGTACAAGCAACTCATAAAAAAAAAAATAAAACATTCCCTCTTTCCAGATCCCACACATTTAAAACAACAGCCAGAACTCAGTGGTCTTAATCCAGAGTAGATATGTCAAAATCTGCAGCCACAACCTGTAATAATAAGTCAATGACGCTGACTAAGCAAAGTCAAATCTTCACTTGTTCCCGAAGAATCTTCCAAACACCTTTTAATCATCCAGACACCTTTTATTTCTTCTTTCTTCCAATTAATGTTTTTCTACGTTTGTCTTGTTCATCAATCTGCATTATTTTCAAGAGACTCAAGCTGTACCACTGAAGGCATTCAGTTGTAAAGCAGCAAGAAAGTCCATAAGAAGAACATTGTGCATGCTATCTCTACCAAACACACCCTGAAACTATGCCAGTTAGTGTACTTCTGCAGTAAACAATAATCTCAGTCTACAGTGTATGTTTGTGTTAGCCTTCCCCCTTTGGTTCTGAATGGTCCATGGCATTACAGCACATGCTGGTCAAAATGAAAGTGAAAACTTCCACATATTGCCATCAGACAGCCTGAATTTCCATGCAGGAGACTGAAATTCTGTCTGTGGGGTGTTTTAAATTGCCAAGGACAATTGCCCAAAACATTTGTTTATCTTCCATTTCTTCAAGAGGGGTATAACTGAACTATATATCATAGAAAATTCAGACTGAGGCACATTTTCTGTTTTTCTCTGAGCTGGAAGGTTTCAAAAATGTCTTTTTTTAGGGGGATTACTAACTTTAGCTGAAGCGGTAGGTCTCTGATTTATCTCTGGGTAAGAATACCAGTGGAACCAGCAGATTAGCTAGTGCACACTTCCTTCTGCAAAAACGGAAGAGTGATAAATTGATTAATCACTTATAGGGTCTTGGGAGGTTTGGTGAATGCCATTAAGTTGACTGTATTCATTTAGGATAACTTAATAGGTAAGGCTGTATAAAAAGGATGTAAAATTGCTGCTTGACACATTACAGTGTAAAGAAAAGGCCTTATTGAGGACTATTTATGTATGTGTGTGTGTATGAATTATAATATTCTCAGAGATAAAGAGTCATAACACATGCTATGTCTCAAACAAACTACTCCCATTACTCTTCATATCCATCATCAATGCTGGGCAAACTCCATCCATTTCCATAGAGCATTTATTGAATTATAGTCCCAAAGATGAGGAGATTCTCAGAGGAAGCATAGTCTCTGAGCTGTAGGGGTGAAAGGCATTTAAATGAAACTTCTGTGAAAATGATCTCTAAACTGCACACACAAAGCAAGTCTGAGAACACGGAGATATAATGGAATCACTCTTCTAATCTACAAACACTCTGTAAAGAACATACAAAATAAAGAAAATTTTCTCATGTTTTCTTTCCCTTTTGACTATGCATTTGCAACAAATAGGGAAGTAAGTAGAGCTGCCGAAATGGCTTTGGCCAGAAGAATTCCCTGAAGAGGACCCGGAGGACACCTTTTGGAAAGCAGTCTGGTACTTTTTCCAGTTCTAGATCTATTCACAGAAACTGGGCCTCATCACTAACAGTTCAGACTGGCCCTTAGGAAATCCCAGGAAGAAAATAGCAATCAGAACTGGTGACTTACAGAATGAGGCCAGAAATCCTTGAGCTAGTGAAAAACACTGTCTGACAGATACCATTGGCATTTAAAGGGTTCATTTTTTTATAACATTAATATGTGATGTGTCCTTATGTTTTCTACATTTCTACACAATTCTGCTTTACTTCTCTGATTTCTGATCATGGCCAGTTAGTATAGCTGGTTCAATACCCTGGCAAATTTGTAATGTTGGACTTTGATACTGATACCAACTCTGCATTCCCATTTAAATATTATATTGCTTAGAAATAAAAATGCCAATTTATGAATTAAACTAGCAGCAATAGCCTATAACAAACATTGTCAATGAGATATGCATTGGTTAATTAAACTCTATCCAGTGCATATACCCCATTGACAATACATCAACATTAGGTTTATCCATGTTTCCCTCCTTTCATTTTCCACCACTTATCCAGATCAGGGTTGCAGGGGCAGCAATCTCAGCAGAGATTTCCAAACCCCCCTCTCCCCGGCCACCACCTCAAGGGGGATACCAACTAAGACATATAGGGTGTACTCACACTAGCCAATCGTTACCATACATGAGCACATTTGACCCTCAAAGTCCAGTCCACTTTACTAGTGTGATCATTCCACACTGAACCAGGGCGTGGCACACTTAACCGTGCCCTGGCCTGCTTGGAGAGGTGGGCTGGAGCACGATTAGTTAGACTCGAGCATGGTACAGATGTACTGTGATGACTAACCATGCCACACAGTAATGCGACTAACACACGCATGCGCACATGGACACCATACATGAACAGAACCCAGAATTGAATACTAATCAGTCTCACCTGATCCTCGTTGTACTAGCCTAATGTGTCAATCCCCTTGTTAGCCTTGCACACGTGCCTTGTGTTTCCTCCCTGATGTCCTCCCCTATTTAGTCAGTCTGCATCGTGTTCCCTTTGTCGGTTATTGTTCATGTCTTCTGTGGCTTAATAAATACCCCTTTGAGGGGCTTCACACCTGCAGCCTGCAGTATGGGTTGTTCATTCCGCCGCCGACGTGACATAATGAAGATATCTTCAAATTTTTTAAATAAGTAGGTGGGATATTAATTTTAGATATCTGCATTGTAATTCTTACTAGTACAAACTGGCATTTCAGATATTTCTATTTCAATTCTTACCAGTACAAATGAGAATTTGAGGTATCAGTAATTCAATTCTGACTAGTAGGAATGATGTCACTTTCTCGGTTCATTTGTATTACAGTTTTCATTTCAGAGGGCAACAGTTCCATTTTAGATATATCAAATGCAATTTCTAGATATCTGAAATTGCATTCTTATTCATAATTTCTAATTCATAATTTTTTTAGATGTATGCAGTTCAGTTATTACTAGTCTAGTAATAGACTAAAATGTCTATTTTAGATATACAAAACAGATTAACTTTGTATTGTAATTATACACATCTGAAATTACTATTATTCTATTCTATTATTCAAATTAGAAATGGATATGGCAGTAGCAGCAATATCTACAATAACTTGTAAATACGATGAAATCTAACAGACTTTAAACCAAGGAATTTGCATGAAGAGAGAACGTTCCCTTATAAAAAAATCGCATACTTAAATATATTTCCAGTATAGTAAAAGCACTTCAAACATACTACCATTTTTCTATATTTCTAGAAGTACATTTCAGATATATTTCAAATATATTTTAGAGATACAAGATACGGCTTTGAACAATGTACTGCAATTATAGGGTAGTTGATCTATGTAATACACATTAAATCTATAACTTTTTCTCTCTCTTCTAAAGCCATACTTAAAATACTGTAAAAATATAATAATATAACTGTAATATAACATTTTTTTCCTTTTCATTTAGCAAAATTTTCCTGTATTTCTGAAATTTATGGAAATGTCATAAAATTACAAAAACAGACTGTGAATTTACATACCTAATGTAAAATAACACAAATATGTGTGAAGCGTGAATTAACATAATATATCCATATTTTAAAGGGGAAATGTAATTTTTTTATTTCAAAAAATGTTAAAATGAAAAAGTTTTAATGTAATTCCACAAATATTTCTTTTTTTAAAGAATTAAAGTGTTCAAGTTTAATAGGCCTATACTGTAAATGTAGGCCTAACCCCTCCTTCCCAACTGATGCTACTGTCACGTTTGTGGCAGGAGGAATGACCCATAATGCAGGCTGCAGGGATTGAACCCCTCCAAGGGGCATTTATTCCACAGGATAGGGGGAAACACGGGAGCAAAACTGACAGCAAGCACAGAAGGCATCGACAATATCCCACCGGGGAGACTGGACTTAGACTGACTAATAAAGGGAAACACATCAGGGACCAAACACAAGGCAGGTGTGTGAGATTAACGAGAGGATTAGAACATAAGGCAAAGCACAACAAGGGACAGGTGAGGCGAATTAAGCCATGCCTGAGGGCAATACAGGGGAAAAAACACACAGGACAGGGTTGACCGTGACAGCTACTCTCACAGGAATCACAAGCAGACTGAATAGATTGGGTTCACAGTTCGTGTGTTACTAGAACTCTCAATAAAACAGCTTATTGTCAATATAGGCACTATAAAATAATGTAACGCAACTCCGGCTCCACACTAGTCACCAGCATAAGACAATGGACAATGTGACAATACATTACATTACAATATTACACAGTATACATGCTTCATGTTTTTGCTTCAGGACAT
This sequence comes from Petrocephalus schoutedeni, assembly GCA_026780765.1. Classification (NCBI taxonomy): domain Eukaryota; kingdom Metazoa; phylum Chordata; class Actinopteri; order Osteoglossiformes; family Mormyridae; genus Petrocephalus; species Petrocephalus schoutedeni. Next base: position 11,273 of record JAODKL010000329.1, read on the forward strand.
TCTGGACAACTTAGATCTGTCATACACTGATGTGCAAATGCTGATAATGTCTTGATATCAACCTTTTTATGAGGAAAAACTCATAAGTGCCTATATTATCTAATATAAAAAAATGATGGCAGCACAGACATAATTTTAGAAATGGTGAATGTAGAATGTCATTTTTTTTGCATCCATTTGGTATCTTGTTTAAGTGATCTGAAAGCCAACAGTAAATATTTTTAAATATTTTTTATTACTCTTTAATATCTAATTTAATTTAATATCTTCCCCACTTGGACAGTTATATATACATGTACAGATAGGTATATACTATGGTTACCCAGCCACAAGCTCATGTCTTTCTCAGAGAAATTGGGAATGAATTAGTAGTGTAACCAAGTGTTTAGAGGTATTTGAGAGCATTAGAGTTATTTCCTTTGTGGAGCTAGGAAAAGCCCATCTCTCTCCCATGCATGCCGGAGAAACTTCGAGGCTGGTCTGGAGTCATAAATCTGCCATTGGAGCCCTTTTTCCTCAGTTTCTTTGTCTCAGAGAAACCAAGCAATGTATGTTAAACTTGTGTATCAAACCCCTGTACCAGCCAAGTTTAACATATTTTAGAATTTGTCAATGTTTAATCAATACTGTTCTTTTAATGAACATAAAAATAAGAGCATAAGAAATTTACAAATGAGAGGAGGCCATTCGGCCCATCAAGCTTGTTTGGGGAGAACTCAGCTAATAGGTCAGAGATTTTAAAATCTTATCTAGCTCTTATCTAGGATTTGGCTTGCACTACACTATCGGGAAGACTATTCCATATTCCAACTACACGCTGTGTAAAGAAGTTTTTTCTCAACTCCAGTTTGAAATGTTCTCCCACTAATTTCCAACTATGGCCACAAG
>JAODKL010000330.1:0-12150 GCA_026780765.1 Petrocephalus schoutedeni
ATCAGTTAGTGTAGTAAGTTAGTTTTCGGAAGACTCACCTATTTGGTTGTCTGCTTTTGGACTTTGGTCGGGAGGTAGGCAAATGGTTTAAACTTCTTGTGAAGTAAGGGTAGGGTTCTTTTTTTGTCTGTGTATTTTACGACCATCAATGTTTTGATTGTGGAATTAATAAACCTTTGTTAGACCGAAGTCTGTGGCCTTTTCTTATGTTACGTTGCTCCCGACATTTGGTTTGGGACCGTAACATAAATGGGGGGCTCGTCCGGGAGATGATTTTCTTATTCTGTTGAATGTTATTGTTGCAGATGGTGTCACAGTACTTCGGTTAAGTGTGTCCAGCATTGTCTATGTATTTTAGCCTGGCGGTGTGTGTTTTTTTTTTTTTTCTCTCCCTCACTGTTTCGTTGGCTGTTTTCTTGCGATGTTTAATATAGACGCGTTTATTGCTTCTCCCACTAGGGAGGCTTTGTCAGGCGCTGCTTGAGATGAGTTGGTTATGGTTGCGGGCTATTATCAAGTTGAGGTTCGTGGTAGTCCATCAAAAGCAGAGCTTTTGGCTAAACTTGCTGAGGCTTTGTTTGTTCAGGGGATTTTTGGTGAAAGTGAGTTTCTCCTGAAATTGTTACATCGGGTTCACCTGTTGTCCCTGATCGGTTAGCCACGCCTTCGGTTTCTAAGGCGGCATTAGAACTCCGTCGTTTAGAGTTAAGAGAGAGAGATTGAATGGGAGCGTGAGAAAATGCGACTTGAAGCAGAGACGTGCAATTCGTGTTCGAGAGCGTAGAGAGCATGAACTTACGATGAAAGATTTAGAGCTGGCACAGGCTATCCGTTTGAAAGAGTTGGATATTAAAGCTCGTGAATCTGGTATGGTTTTCCTAGTGGCTAATTTCGATGTCACTCGTCGTATTAGACTTGTTCCTCCTTTTAACGAAAAAGAGGTGGATAAATTCTTTGCCCATTTTGAGAGTGGCTACAGTTCTTAAATGGCCACCAGAAGTGTGGACCATGACTCTTCAGAGTATATTTGTTGGTAAAGCCCAACAAGCATACTCTTCCTTGTCCTTAGAAGATGCTGCAGATTATGAGAAGGTAAAGCAAGCAGTTTTGCGTATCTATTCTCTAGTTCCAGAGGCTTATAGGCAAAAGTATCGTAATTATCAAAAGCCTGAGTCACTCACTTATGTAGAGTTTATACGGGAGAAAGAATCGTTATTTGATCGCTGGCTTGGTTCCCAAAATGTAACATTTGCGTGCCTTCGTGATTTGGTAATTCTTGAGTATTTTAAAAGCTGTCTTCCAAAAAAATGTTGCTACTTACATTGGTGAGCATACAGATTTGAAACCGTCTCGGGCCGCGGTGCTGGCTGAATATGTGCTTGCCCGTAATGGTGCGAGCGCTTGTCCTTTAGTTTCAGAGCAGCGGTAATGGTTACCAAAAAGGTTCTTGGACTTTTAAAGATGCTGTAGCTGAGCCTAGGTTTGAGGATAAACGGGTGACGCGAAAGGATTTTGTTCGTTTGCGGATATTGTAAAAAACGCGGGCATGTACTTTCTGAGTTATTCTTTGAAACGTAAAAATAGCGCTCCTCATTCCTCCGCGTTAAATAAATCTGCATCTCATTTGGGCTTGTGTGTTTCGTCTCGTAGTGCGATATCTCGGGAAAATGATGGTAGTAATAAGGTTTTTACACCATTCATTATGGATGGTTTTGTTGCCATACCGGGAGTGCCTGCTGGGCGCGTCCCTATAAAAATACTTCGTGATACGGCTGCTTCGCAAAGCTTTATCTGAGTGTCTTGCCCTTCAATGATAAGTCATACACTGGTGACAATGTGATTGTGCAGGGGTTTGAAATGGGCCTTTTGGTTGTTCCGCTTCATGAGATTTTTCTCTCCTCTGATTTGGTTACTGGTAACGTAAAGGTCGGGGTACGTCCCTTTCTCCCTATTGAAGATGTTTCAATGTTACTTGGTAATGATCTTGCAGGTGGTAGTTTTTCCTAGCCCTGTTGTCACCCCACTTCCAGATCTTAATGATTCGCATGTGGAGTTTCCAGAAATATTTCATGCGAATGCGGTTACTCGTGCCATGGTGAAAAAGGCAAGATTAAAAATAGGAAAAGGCGACGAACCTATTGATCTTGGTGATTCTTTTATAGTCCTATGTCTCCTTTTGGTGGTGATAAAGTGCGTAAATCAACCCCATTGCTTGCTCCTTGTTTCCAATTTGCCTCTTAGCCGTGAACAACTTGTTTGAACAAAAAAATGACTCCTTATTTCTAGAAGCTGTATCGGAGGAAGAGATTGAATGTATGCCTCATGGCTGTTTTCTTCGTGAGGGGGTCTTGATGTGAAAATGGACACCACTTACGGCCTCTGCGAAAGATGAGTGGCGTGTTTTACATCAGGTTATACCTCTGGCTTATCGAAATGAAGTTTTGCGTCTTGCTCATGATCATTCTTGCCAGACATTTAGGCATTAATAAAACTACTGACTGTATTTTGCGTCTTTTTTGGCCAGGTCTTAAGTGTGATGTGGTTAAATATTGCAAGACCTGTCACGGTTGTCAAGTTACCGGCAAGCCAAACCAGTTGATTTCCCCGGTTCCATTGCAGCCGATACCAGTTCTGTCTGAACCATTTGAGCGCATAATTTTGGATTGTTGGTCCGTTGCCGCGAACTAAGTCAGGGAATCAGTACATGCTCACAATTGTGTACTCTTACTCGATTTCCCGAGGCTATTCCAATTCGAAAAATCACTGCTACAATGATTATTAAAGTTCTTCTGGGGTTTTTTCCCTCTTCGGTCTTCCGAAAATTGTGCAGACAATCAGGCCACTAACTTCATGTCCAAAGTGTTTAAGCAGGCTATGCAACAATTAGGCACATTACTTCTAGTAGTTACCATCCATGGACGCAAGGTGCTCTCGAGCTTTTTCATCAAACGTAAAAATCTATGCTTCGCACTTGTTTAGAATTTGAGTGTGATTGGGATGAAGGTGTTCCTTTTGCTTTGTTTGCAGTGCGAGAGGTTGTTCAGGAATCGTTGGGTTTTAGTCCAGCTGAACTGGTCTTTGGACATGATGTTCGTGGCCCCTTGAAGCTGCTTAAAGATTTGTGGCTGACCGAGAAAACGTCTTCTGATTGTTTCTAGAATTCGCTGTAGGTTACATCGTGCATGCGAATTGGCCAAAGACAATCTTGGTATTTGTCAGAAACGGATGAAACAACGGTACGACCACAAAACTGCCGTGAGAATTTTAAACCTGGTGATCAAGTAATGGTTATACTTCCCATTATTGGATCTGCTCTCCAAGCATGCTATACTGGACCTTATAGAGTAGAGTGTCGTGTGGGTGAAGTTAACTATGTGGTATCTACTCCAGATAGAAATCTCGCTTATGTCATATTAACATGCTTAATTGATATAGTGAGCGGGGATCTTGTGAAGGTCAAGTTACACCTGTTACCGGCAAACCTGATGTTAAACGGTCTTGTGTGTTGCGCAGTGTAACTAAGTCAGAAGAGGCTCTGTCCACCACAGCGAATGCTGAAAGTGTCAACATTTCAGCATGGTGAGCCCATTGCTACTGTAGTCGAGGAGGATGAAATTCGTTGTCCTTCTGGTGACACGGTGATGGGTAGGTTAAGTAATTCGGAGATCCTTATGGATTTGAATTCTTATTTTTCTCAACTTTCTCGTTCAGAGCGTAATGAGATGATTACTCTTTTCCTCATATAAGAACTTTTCTGATGTTCCACTTCGTACTACGGTCATAGCTCATGATATTGATGTTGGGGATAGTAAGCCGATTAAACAACATGCTTATCGTGTTAACACTTAAACGTCTTCAGCTTCGAAAAGAAGTGACGTCTGTTAGAAACTGGAATAGTAGAGCCAAGCTCCAGCACGTGGAGCTCACCTTGCCTTGTGCCAAAACCGAACGGCACTTACAGATTTTGCATAGACTTTTGTAAGGTTAATGCTATTACCAAGCCTGATAGTTTTCCCTTACCCTGCATGGATGATTGTATAGATCGTCTTGGTTCAGCAAAGTTTGTGTAAAATCGATCTTCTGAAGGGTTATTGGCAGATTCCCTTGACTGATCGTGCCAAGGAAATTTCTACGTTTGTAACACCTGACAGTTTCCTACAGTATACTGTTATGGCTTTTGGTCTTCGGAATGCCCCAGCTATGTTTCAGAGGTTGATCGATCATATACTAGCTGGACTTTTCAACTGTGAGGCGTATCTATGATTTGGTGGTTTATAGTGCCACCTGGTATGACCATGTGGTCCATTTAGTCTGTTTGAACGACTGATGCAAATCTGACCATAAATCTGGCGACGTGAGTTTGGTCAAGCCACTGTGGTTTATTTGGGCAAAGTGGTTGGTGGAGGTATGGTGCGCCCGGTGTATTCGATGGTTTAGGCTATTTTGCTCCATCCCGTCGTGAGCTTAGATTTCTTGGGATGGTTGGTTACTACAGATCATTCTGTAAGAATTTTTCGGTAGTGGCTGCACCCCTCACGGACCTGCTTAGTACAAAACGGTTGTTTGAGTGGACTAAGGAATGTCAGGTGGCATTTGATTCTGTTAAAGCCTTGCGTACCACTGCTCCTGTGCTCGCTGCTCTTGATTTTTCTCTACCTTTCATTCTGGCAGTGGAGTTTTTGTCAATGTGCTTATTCCACTGAGAGAGAAGCTCTAGCCCTGGTGTTGGATCTTCAGCATTTTGAGGTCTACGTTGGTGGTGCCATACAACCGGTTACTGTCTATACGGATCATAATCTGTTTTTTTTTTTTTTTTGGACCGGATGCGTGATCACAACCAGCGTTTGATGCGCTGAAGCCTTATTTTGCAGGGTTTCAATCTCAATATACAGCACATTCGTGGATGTGAGAATGTGGTGGCAGATGCGCTTTCTCGCGCTTCAGGTGAGAATTTATAAATAAATTGGGGTAAATTGTATTTGTTTTAATGGTTATTTTTTTATGTATGTTTTGTGACTTATTGTATGGTTGTATATTATTGATTGTGTGTCTTGTCAAACCCCAATTTGAGTATGGGGGTGTTACAGGGTTAAGTTTTGGTGTGTGTGGATTTGTCTTGTAGGTGGTGATTGGACATCGACGTCTCGCCCCACCACACCATAGGCCTGCGTTGACCGGATCAACCCCGGGACCACCGCCTGCAACCGATTTGCCAACACCTTGGCCAAGATCTTAAAATCAGTGTTGAACAACGTCAGCGGCCTGTAATTGCCCAGATCCGTCACCTCTCCCCTGTTCTTATACAAGAGCTTGATCACCCCGAGCCGCATCGAACCGCACATGACAGCCTGATACACAGAGAGGAGCAACGGCTTCACGTCCTCCACAAAGCCCTTATAAAACGCAGCCGACAAGCCATCGCTGCCCGGACTCGTCCCAGACGACAGCTGCCCGATCGCCACCCGAATCTCCTGGGCTGTTATGTCGCCATCACACTGCTCCCTCTCCTGCCGAGACAAACGAGTCTGCACATGCCCCAAGAGAGATGCCATGTCCGCCACATCCACACCCCCCTCCTGAAAGAAGGCCTCAAAGTAGTCCCCCATGGCCCGAAGCATGCCAGCCGTATCATGCACAACTCGCCCATCCTGCCCACACACCCCCCGAAAGACGGCCCCAGCCTGCCTCGCCCTCTCCCTGCCCCTGAAATACCCTGCAGGGAACGGGCCCCACTCCACACCGCCGCCCCTTTACAGGCCTCCGCTGCCACCGTCCTCAACCGGTCTCTCAAGACCAGGACCCTCTCCACATTCCCACCTCCACCCTCACACCGCCCTACCTCTCTCCAACTCCCTCTTCACCTCCGCAACACCCCTCCTCCTCTCCCACGCCCGCCACTGCCCATACGACACCGCCATCCTCCCCAACTCCCTCTTGATGCCCTCCCACCCTCTTTGCCTGTCCACCCTAAAGGCGGGCTCCCCCACAAACTCCTCATTCAGCTTCTAAATGCCCGGCCCCCGGTCCACCCCCTCCAGGGCCAGCCGCACAAACACATAGGAGTGGTCACTGAAGCCACTCACCTCGTACCTCACCGACACCACATTGCCCACCAGCCCCCCTGACACACACACCAAATCCAGACGGCATCGCTTCAGGACCCCGTCCACCACCTGCAACCGGGAGTACTCCCTGCACCCCACATTCCTCTCCCTCCAAATATCGACCAGGCCGCAAGACCCCAACATCCTCGTCAGAGCCTCCCGCCCCACATCCACTTGGAACTCCATCCCCGGCCCGACATCCAGAGGCAATAAGGCCGTGTTAAAATCCCCGATCACAATCACCGATCCCCTCCCCGCCAAACCGTCATAGAACACTGCCCTTTCCGCCCTTTCATTCGGAGCATACACAATGCATACCACCAGAGTTTCGACCCTCCACACCACCTCCACCGCCAAACACTTCCCGCCCCCATCTTCATGGAGCGGCGTCACAGACCCAAACACACCCCTCCAGGCCATGAAAGCCACCCCGCACCCCAGCCCTCCACCCCCCGCAGTGACAACATCCCTATCCCATATGTTCCGCACCCTCCTCACAAGCCCCTCATCCCACCCCGTCTCCTGCAGACACACCACGTCACACATGCGACATCGGTGCATCACAGCCGACAACCCATCCCGCAAACCGCGCCCATTCAAGGGAGGGAGGCCATCACATCAAGCACAAAAAAAAAAGAATGCATTCAGACATGTACACATTTACATTTCCCACCATCCCCATCCATGCCATCACCCGAGCACACACCCTCCTCCACCAAAGTGTCCTGGGAGGAACGTCCCATCCTCCGCTCCCTCTGTCGCTTCAGGGCGAGTTCCGCATTGGGGTACACTTTTCCCGCCTGAGGCCTCCTCGCAGTGCTTGACCTTTGCCTTCGCTTTTCCGGGCGCCTCCACCACTGCCAGCTCCTCCAACTCCTTCCGCTGAGAGAGTCAGCTCCAGCAAAGGCCACTGGCTGTCATCCACCTCCTGGGGCGTCGGCTGCACCACGCTGCAGTCCTCCGTCCCTGTAGCCGAGCCACTCCGCCCTCTCCTCCACCACTCCTCCAGGCATCTCCTCCATCCGAGTCTCCTCCAGCACGTCCTCCTCCACACCACCGACAGACTCCTCCACCGCTCACTCCCCCTCCACCTCCTGCAAGACAGCTCCGCCCACCTCCTCCGCCGGCACTCCAGCCTCCACAGCTGGTCCGCCATCCATCTTCACTCCCACGGACCCAGTCGCCACTACCTGCGGCCGTGGTCCAGCACCACCACCCTCTCCACCCACATCCATCCCCTGACTACTGGGCTCACCTGCCCCCCACCCCACTGTGGGACCCCTGGCCTGTCGACACTCCTGGGCGAAGTGCCCCCACACACGAACTGCGGGCAGTCCTTCATGATGTGCCCTGGCTGTACGCACAGCCGACACAGCCTCACCTGGCTGTCGTGCAGCACGCAGAAATACCGCGGCCCCTCAACCATCTCAAAACGGGCACTGTACAGCAGGGATACGACCGACGGGACTCGCACCCTCAAGTACCGCGTTCCATCAGCCACCCTCGTCCCGGGAAAGAAGCGCCTCCTCACCGGCAAAACCGGCTCCGTGCCCCAGCCCGCCAGCTTCCGCAAAATGGCGTCATCAGTAATGTACGCCACCATGTTGAGGAAGGAGACCAACCTCTCCGCCGCGCACAAACGTCAGACCGGGCACGTCCACCCGCAGAGCAGAATCCCATCGTGAAACAGGTCGCAGTGCGCGCCGTCCGCGAACGTGAGCTCGACCGCCTTCGCCGACGTCGGGCAAGCAGCCAACAGCGCAGTTTCCCCGACTATCACCTGCACCTGCCACAGACCCTCCCCCTTCACAGCTCCAGTATTCTTCAAAGCCAGAGCCATTGGCTCCGCCACCAACGTGTAAAGCAAAGCCGACAGTGGACAACCCTGCTGTATTGAGCGCGTCAGCTGAAACACCCTTGTGAAAAATCCATTACAGGACACACAGGACCTAGCCGAAGTATATAAAATGCGAATCCATCTACAAAAAATCGTCCCAAATCCAAAAGCCTCCAAGACCCAGAACAAATACCTATGCTCCACCCTATCAAAAGCCTTTTCAAAATCCAGGCTCAACATATAGGCTGAACCACCCTCCCCTTCCACATACCCCACTATATCCTGAACACTCCTCACAACATCTGAAATATCCCTCCCCACCACCCCATACGCCTGCGTGGACTGAATCAACTCGGGCACCACGTCGCGCAACCTACTCGCCAAAACTTTAGCCAAAATTTTAAAATCCGTGTTCAATAGTCAAAGGCCGGTAATTACTTAAATCCCCTCTGCCCTTATACAGGAGTATTATCACCCCCAGCCTCATTGACCCACACATCAGCCCTCCCTCAAACTTCCTTATAGACAGACATTAGCAGCGGAGCCACATCAACAAAGCCTTTATAAAATTCAGCCGTTAACCCATCACTACCCGGACTCCTTCCAGAAGGCAACTACCTTATCGCCTCCTTAATCTCCTCCGAGATCACGGCATCACACCGCACCCTCCCCTGCTCAGATGCCCTCACCTGACCCAACAGAAAATCGATATCCCCCTCATCCACACCACCCTCCCGGAACAAATCTTCAAAAAAGTCTCCCACCCGACATAATACACCCTCCTGATCAACCACCACCTTGCCATCACTCCCACAGACCCCCCGCAACACTGCCCCTGCCCTCCGGGCCCTCTCCCTCCCAAAAAAATACCGAGAGTTACACTCTCCGTCCAACAGAAAACGTGCCCCACTCCTCACCACGGCACCTTTACAGGCCTCAGCCCCCTCCCTCCTCAGCATGTCTTTCAATTCTAGAACCCTCCCCAGATCACCACAGCCCTCCCCACACCGTCCCAATTCACTCCCCAGCTTCCGTTCTACCTCCTCAATGCCCCTCCGCCTTTCCCACGCCCGCCTCCTCCCATAGGACGCAGCCAGCTGTGCCAACTCCTTCTTAATCCCCTCCCACCCCCACTGCTTACCTACCCGAAACAAACCCCACTCTTCCCTCCACCACAACACCTGACCCACCTTATTCTGAAAAACTCTCCCCCACGTAGTCCGCATTAAATTTCCACAATCCCGGCCCCCACGCCACCCCTGCCTCATCCAGCCGCACAAACGCAAAAGTGATCACGAAAACCACTCATACCATACTAAACTGACATTTCCCACCAGCCCCCCTGACACACACACAAAATCAATTCAGCTGCGCTTGAGCACACCCCCCACCGCCTGCATCATCGAATACTCCCTGCACCCTTCATTCCTCTCCCGCCACACATCCACCAGGCCATCAACCGCACCAGAGCTGCCCGCCCCCCATCCACCCTATAAACCATCCCTGGGCCAACATTCAAAGGCGTCAAAGCCGTATTAAAATCCCCAATAACCAACACCGACCCCCAGCCCACAAGCCTCCCCTCCAAATCTCCAAAGAAAACTGGCCCCTCATTCGGAGCATGAATCACACATACCACCAACCGATGCACCCCCCACCCCACTTCCACCGCCAAACATTTCCCACCCACATCTGCATACAGCAAGGTCACAACCTGAAACACACCCCTTCTGGCCAAGAAAGCCACAATGACGTCCCCATCCCAAATATTCTGCACTCGGCGCACAACCTCCTCATCCGACTCAGTCTCCTGAAAGCACAAGACATCACACATACGACAGCGGTGCATGACTGCACTCAATTTCGCCCCATCCCTCAAACCCCTCCCATTAAAGGACACAAAGTTAAAGGTGGCCATCACTACACACACACGAGAGGCTACACAATTAACACACAACATCAAGACTTCGAAGCTCTATCCAGTCCCTCACCCTTCCGCAAAGCATCCTCCACCAAGACATCCTGCACAACACGCCCCAACCTCCTGTCCCTCTGCCTTTTCAAAGCCTGTTCAACATTAGGGTACACCTTACCCGCAAGAGACCGTCTCCTCCCACCATCATCACAATGTTTGACCTTGGCTCTCACTTTCCTCGGCGCCTCCACCACCATCTCCTCCAGTTCCTCCAACTCCTTCCTCTGCGAGTCAGACAGCTCCAGGGCCGGCCACTGACTCCCAGCCTCCACCAGCAGTCTGCTGTGCCACGCCCCCATCCTCCATTTCCTGCACAAGACCACTCACCTCCACCGCCGTCACTTCAGCACCTGCCATCTCGTCCTCCACCACTCCACCATCCACCTCCTCCATCCTCTCCTCTCCTGCCACACCCTCACGCTTGCCCCCTCCATCCTCCACCACATCAGGTCCAGCTGCCTCCTCCACGTCAGGTCCAAACACCTCCTCCACCAACAGGCCGATCTCCAACTCCACCTGCGCTCTGTCCCCTCCATTCACCTCCACAGTGAGAGGTCCAGTAGGCTCACGGTGAGAGGTCCAGTAAATTCTTCGCTGCTGGTTGACCAGGCACTGTAATGCCATCAGGCCCTCCCCCACCCTCAGCCAGCATAGAAACCTACCACCCCGCAGTCCGTAGCCCTCCGGGGACACCCCTCGCCTTTTTGCAGTCCCTGGCAAAATGCCCTAAATCCCCACAAGCACGGCACGTAAAGTCCGGACAGTCTCGCATAATGTGCCCAGGCTGCATACAAAGCCGGACTTGGCTGTCATGCAGCACTCGAAAATGGCGCGGCCCCTCCACAGTATCAATCCTCACGCTATAGGGCAGGGACACCACCGCCGCCGGAAACCGGACCCGCACATAACTCGTCCCATCAGCCACCATTGCCCCCGGCAGAAATCCTCTTCACCGGCAAAACCGGCTCCACTCCCCAGCCGGCCAACTTCCGTAAAATAATCTCATCCTCCACATACGCCGGCAGATGTAAAAAGGTGACAAGCCGCTCGGCCGCACACAAGCGCCTCACTGGGCACGTCTGTCCCCCGATCACCAGTCCGTCCGTGAATAATTCACACAACACGCAGGTCGCAAACATCACTTCAACCGCCTCCGCCGACATCGGATAAGCTGCCAACAGCGCTGATTCCCCTACCACCCGATGCACACTCCGCACCACATCCAACAAAGCGATCCCCTTCATACCACTTAGATCCACAACCATCGCAGCCTCCTTAGTATACACACGTGCATCAGCAGCACTTCGCTCACCTGCTTCTCCCACCACCGCACCCTTCCCCGCCCCAGACAGCTTCCGATGCAACCATTCGCACCCCCCCCAGCCGCAACCGAGGAACTGGCCATATCCAGGGACATGACAACAGCCCAAACCAACAAAAGACACAAAAACCAGAAAGGGGGGAAAAAAAACCCTGACAGTCATCTCCCCCCCCCCCCAGTGCACGAACACCAGGGAGAGAGAGGAGAACAAAAACGGACAGAACCAAAGCAGGAAAAAAAAAACTGAAACCGAAAGGAACAAAGCAGCAAAAACAGCTGCCCAGCACCGCTTCCACACAACACCCCAATACGCCACGAAAACTCGCGCATGCGCCGCGGTCAGGGTGGTATGGCCGTAAGCGGGAGACGCTCCCGAAAACGGCCCTTTGCGTAATGCCACCTCAGGATGCAACTCGCGGCGGTCGCACACTCTACTCCCTGTGTTTCTTGATGGTCTCTGCTGCCCCACCACCCAGTCGGCATTCACCGCCGTCCAGCGTAGCATTCCTGTTTAGTTGACCAGATGGCCGGCGTTCCGTATCCCGGGTTTTAAGGGGAGTAATCCTCGTGGGGGGCGCAGGAGTGGGTGGGAGCGGTCGGGGGAGGGCTTAAGTCTGGGCTGTTGAAGGGACAGCGGTGCTCCAGGTCCTGGGGGTACCACCGGTCTCCGGTAGTTCCAGGTAGTGTGCCCGGGCGAAGGGGCACCTTCCTCGGGGTCGAGATCCGTGGAGGGTCCCTGCGCCAGAGCATGGTAGTATCCCCAAACTCCAGCCCCAAGTCCCGATGGTAAACCTGGATGCTGGAGGACAGCTATGGGCAAAAAGTTTGCACCAGCTTATGCAAATATCTATATGGCTGATTGGGAGAATACTTTCTTCCAAAACTGCACTCATCTGCCCTTAGTCTATTTCAG
>JAODKL010000331.1:0-12142 GCA_026780765.1 Petrocephalus schoutedeni
TGCTTCCGGGATAGGCTCCGGACCCCCCGCGACCCTGAACAGGATAAGCGGGTTGGAAAATGGATGGATGGATATCTGGTGGCTGTGCAGACCATGTTAATCAAGCCACTCTGCCACCAGACTTGCTGGGTGTATTGGTTCTTCAGTAGTCCTTGGCAGTGCACCCATATAGAAAAGTAATGGGCCTAGGGAATGCCATTACATTGCAGCCCAAACCATCACTGAGCCACCACTGCGCTACACTCTGGGTATGCAGGAGTCTGGTGGGTAAGCCACTTTGGGGCATCACCATAATGTATCTTTTCTGGAGGTGGGAAATACACATTTTACAATGTCCACAAACAAAGATTTGTGGTGCTGGCACCACTGAAATCAACGTTTGGCACTGGCATGAGCTATCAAAGGTTTGGCTACAGCATCCAGACCATGCATATTGGCTCTGTGGCGCTCCTGATAAACGGCTTTGGTGGAAACAGGAGAGTCCTCATTTAATTCTACAGTGAGTTGAGCAGCTGTGGTTTTGTGTTTTTTGGATACAGTCTGGGTTAGTGCCTGGACATCCCTTTCAGAAAGCTTCCTCTTAGGTCCACAGTTACTCCTGATGGATGTGGGCCGTCCTTCAAAGTGGTATGCCGACATTACCCTAGATACCGTGGCTCTCAATACGCCACAAAGACTTGCTGTCCTGGTCACAGATGAACCAGCAGGACGTGCAATTTTTCATATCAACAATCTTCGTCTCTTGAATACATCTCCCATTATATGTTGAGTGGATTGCAATATTTTATGTACAGCTGTGCTATTGCTCAGCTAATTCAACCTTCCCTGATCTTACTAATGTAATCTGCAATCAGTGAGGATTAAATTGGCCACCAGGCTGCACATATATAGACGTGAAGCCCCAAACTATATTGGCCAGTGTTTCAGTTTCAGTGCCTAAACCCTGCACATGCCCCATCAGAATGCGTCCACAAAAATGAGCTATTGCACAATGATTTTTAAACTGTGCTTTAGGGTTTTCAGAATCGTGGTTTGTTACATCTTAAAAGATGCAATATCAACATAAATATAAAAACTTCTATACCTCAAAACAATGGAATGATTAAACTGAAGCCCAGAAGTGATACTTATAGAAGCCTTTCATGTAGTTTCCAAAAAATAACTGCTTCCTAGAATAGAACTGATTGGCCATCTGTGTTAAATAGGACCTTGGATTGCAGTTCCAATTTAAGACATCATTACTGAGGATACTCTCCAAATTTCATGGTACCTTGTGCAATGGCAATAAAGGCTCGTTCATTCGTTCATTCACCTCTTCATCCCCCTTTCCAAACACAATATAAATTTAGCGTCTGCTCCAGAAGAATAAAGATTCAGTGTAAAAATAATAACCAAATGTCATGTCATTGTGATGAGCAAGCAGAGGCAAGCCTTGATGAAGACAAGCAGCAAACCTGTCTGGGCTGTTCTGAGGATCTCTGCACGTCGGTCTTCACTTTGTTGTTGGGATGATTCACTACTTTGGTGACCGGCTGTTTAAAAATGGATGCCGTTTGTCTGATTGGAAGGGAAGTGTTCAGGTCAGGTTTTCCCTGGATGGGGCAGAAACAGGAGACGTCTTATGAGTACAGCAGCAGTGAACATGGCATCCCGATTTGGTTGGAGCAAAAAAAAAATAATAATAATAAATGACAGACTAAGTCATTGTGACATAAGCCCATGTTGTCACATTATGTCCTTAGCAATTCTAAATAAAATTTTCACCTCAACTGATTTCCGGGGAATGAATCCCTACACAGCTATAGCAAGCTGCTAGCATGAAACACTACAGAAAGATCTCCTATCACATTCAAATTGCATTTACTACAGTGGAGAGACGCATAATAGAAAATAGAGCGACAACAATAAGAATTTTGTACTCCAAGACTTAAGTAAATTACTAATCATAAATGAGATGTCTTTATTTGAATTACCAGAAACATTCAAATAGAAACTACATAAAGACGAGAAACTACAATAAAATTCTACACTTGTAGTAGTAGTGTCAGCATGTGTAGGAATCAATTTAACTGTTTTTAAAAAAACTACCATTAATGCATTAACTGCTTAGGGCAGGGGTAGACAATCTTATCTGCAAAGGGTCGGTGTGTATGCTGGTTTTGGGGATAACCCTTAGGTGAGTTGTTCAAACCCAGGTGTGAGGGCTCTTCAGACAATCAGTCCTCTAATTAGTAATCTATAATTTACAGATTTACCAACACCAATTCACCAAGCATGCCATGGACATGGGGGAAGCATGTTAGTGCTTACAAGAAAAGCAAATGGATAGTCTATTGAAAGTAAGGAAGTAAATAAATCCATCCATTTTCTGAAACCACTTATCCTTCCGGGTCGTGGGGGATCCGTATCCTAGAAGCTACGGGCACAAAGTGGGGAACAACCCAGGACGGGGGGCCAGCTTATTGCAGGGCACACTCACACACCAGACACTCACACATGCACATCTACGGGCAATCTCGCAATGCCAATCAGCCTCAGCATGTCTTTGGACTTTGGGGGGAAACAGGGGTACCCGGAAGAAACCCCACAATGACACGGGGAGAACATGCAAACTCCACACACATGGAACTGGGCAGGATTCGAACCCCAGTCCCAGAGGTGTGAGGTGACAGTGCTAACCACTACATCACAATAATAAACAAACAAACAAACAAATAAATAAATAAATAAATTCATTAAAAAAAAAATCTTAGACCATGATATAGTGGTGCAATGATAAGCTCTGTAGCTCTATTGCCTCACAACTCTGGGCCCAGGGTTGAAGTCTCCACCATGCCTGTGTGTGTGGAGCAGGCATGTTCTCACGTGGGGTTTCCTCCAGGTACCCCAGTTTGCACCCACAGTCCAAAAACATGCTAAGGTGAATTCAAATCAATCTTTATTTATAAGGCACTGTTTTAACTACAGTTTTACAAAGTGCGTTACACACATTTCAAAGAAAGGAATTAAAATAAGCATAACAATAAACAAAGAATACTTAAAAAAATATATATATATATTTGCTAATTTCAATATACACACATACACAGAAAGAGATGCTTTCAGCAAAAGCTTCCGGTCCTGGATGTTTCCTGCAATGCATGTGCACATAAATACATGTCCATTATGTGTGTCTGTCCACTGAATAACTCCTTCTCGGACTATTTTCTAGTCAATTTAGTGATTCAGCCACCCTCCTTGACTTTGGCGACTACGATTATTACACTTCACCTAAATGTCAGAAATTTGCTACAATTTATTAATGCAATATGTAATGTGAACTTCACCTCAAGTACAAATGTCAACAAAATCACACACAACTTTAATACAGTGGTCAGTCAGGATTTGGATGACGCGGCACCTTTTAAAAATAGTGTGGTGGTTTTCACATTCCCCATATTAGTTCAGTGATCACACACATTCTTACAGGAGTGCTGCACATTGGAGCACAAATGGAAATCTCCGGGGTTAGAGGTGTTCCACTTGGCATGTTCTGACAGCCTGCAACAATACAGCCATGCCCTTTATTGGCCTATTACTCTATTCTTATTGATCACAATAGAAATGACCCTTTAAGAAAATAGCTTACCTACGAAATAAAGCTGAACCTGTGCTGCCAAGTCATATTGGTCGTGAACATTTTATGGACTTCATTAACAATAAAACTACGAACATCAGACTTCAAATGTTCAAACAGCTGGCAAATGACAACACAACTTGTACATGCACGTAATGTATTTGAATTAGTCAAGAACAGTTAAACAGCTAAAAATCACTAATAACTAAAGCAAACCGACCGCTTGTCCACTTGACTCAGTCCCAACTGAACTTCTTAAAGAATTCCAGGGAGTTCTGACAAGACCTACACTTGGCATAATGAATGCGCCTCTGTCTTCAGGCAATGTGCCTACCTAATTTTGGATGTACTTAGACTAGGCGATCTGCCCAAGCATGTTTGACCCCAGGAGTCCAGTTCATTTGAATAATGTGATTGCTCCGTGTGATGCCTGGGCATGGCATGCTGAATCATACCTGGGCTCACTTTAAGACATGGGCCCTGGCGCAGTTCTGGACTCTGGAATGTAGTATGATTGCTAACCGTACCCGAGCACAGAATTCAGACATGACACCAATGACGCGACTGGCCATCTAACAACCATGGCAGCTTTGTCCTGTGGTCTATTCTTTTAACATTATTATTTTTATTTATATATTTGTCATCTCATTTTTTTTTCTATTCTTTTTTACTTATTTTTATTACTCAGTCTAATGATATTCAGAGTTCAAGGAAATCCACTGTTGATTTAAAGTTCAATAAATGCATATAATCATGATTGTAATATTGACTAAAATAATCATGAGTATGATTTTTGACATAATCGAGCAGCCCTATTCCCTATTGGCACTCATGAAGTTCAGGTCAAATGATCTAAATCACCCTTCCGTTGCCTCAATTTTGGTGTGATTTGTCTCAAAATTTGCAGTGGTCCAGACCTTCACCCATTCGCGGTGTCTGTAAAGTTTGGTAAAGAGCTGACAAATAATTGTTCAGTTATGATGCTAACACCATCAAAGGCCTTATTTTACACCTTGCGCAACTCAAGTGTCTTTACTAGCATTTTCCCATCCAGCACCCACATCATTTAAATAGTACTTATGCCCATGGGCGTATCAGTCTTAAAATTGGGCAATCAACTAAAACCAGGTCTAAAGTCATGGGAAGTATTTCCTGCAAAAAAGAAAATGATAACGATAAAATGAAAATATAATGGCCACTATTCCATTTAGTTTTCGTAGTCTATCTGCTAAAATCCTGCCAAAATGACGATTAAATGAAATATCACAATTTGCATTAACTTTCCACTCATGCATGAGTTATTTGTGAAAAATTAAAAGAGAAAATTAAAACGTGCAAATATATGTTAACTGCAACAGGGAAGTGAGCATAAAAGCTGCAACGATCATAGTAAAATATTTTCCACATAAAACCAAATCAGTATTGACTAAAAACTTACCAGTAACAGCAAGATGGCTTAGCATTACTGAAGCTCAACTATGAGCTAAATCAGCAGCATTTCTGACTAATCCATCCACAGATGGCAAGCTAAAACTGGCTAGTTCTGTAATCTTTCCAGTTCTTTTTTTTTTTTATCAGCATTACCTATACAAATGCTTTTGACTGCTGCAGAATTAAAAAGGCAGGCCTTTGTGGCAAATTCGCCTACGTGCACAATAACTATGACAAGATACCAGTTCACCATTGTACCTTGAAAAGATTGAAGTTCTCGTTGCGTAGCCGCTGCTTGTTCTTCTGAAGCTTGCTTGGCATCATCTTGCCTGTGCGAAAGTCGAAGCATCCCAGGTCCACCGCGTTCCCTAGGTATCGTGACAGTTGCGGCTTGCTTCTGAACTTCTTCCCTGTGGGGCTAGAAGAGATAGAAGCCATTGTTATCATCAGGAATATACCTTCGCAGCACACGCATTCAAAACCAAAGTGGCATGACGGAAAGGATGCACGACGGTTTCATTTTTCATCATCGATACACAGCCTTGTCACAACAAGGCTCTTATGTACAGCAGGGATGCTAGCTAAAAGGCCAAGTTGTATGCTCAAAGAGCCAATTGCAATTACTCTGCAACATTGCGGAGGGAAGACGGAACATAGCAGAAGAGGGTCCAAATGAAAGAGCAACAGCCTCTTAATATTAAAAGTGAATGAAAATGTAGTCTATCAGCATTGCAAAGTAAAACTTGAATGTCACCACAGAATGACTGCAATACTAATATATCTTAAAAGAAGACATTCGGGTTTGACGGACTCACCCAATAACGTGAGATTAGCCATAGAAATGTTCCATGTAGCCTTGCAGAGTCGACCAAGTTGTCTGTCGTCACAGTGACTTAAATTATTGCTTAATTTACTACAATTCCTGTATGTCAAAATAATCACTGCTACAACAAAGGTTAGCCCCAATGGCTTTCAATACCATATCTTATATAATACGGTACATAATAACCATATAATATTTATTATATATGCTTATGGACCACTATTGTTTTTCTTAGGATTTGTCTCTTTTATTATTATTCTTTTTCTTCCCTAAAACAAAATGGGCAGCATAAACAGTAATACCGAGACCTACTTAAACTATCTGACCAAAACCAGAAAGTCAATGGGGAGTGCTACTGCACAGGATTTTATTTTTTAGCCTATAGGATTTTATGTTTTAGCCGGAGCAGTTAAACCTAGACTCGAAATTCTTTTCAAGTGGGCTGTGCACTACCAACTAACTATTTACTAATATTTAGCTCCACCCCGAATTTTTGGTTAATTTGCATAATTTCCAAGACTTCAAAGCTAGTCTTAGGTTAGCCTCACCTAAACTCTACCTTAATCACGCCAGTTTTAATCACACAACTAGGACACGGCAATGCCTTGGTATACAGTTGTGGTCAGAAGTTTACATACACTGATCATAAGCATGAATGTCATTAATTTTGGGTTTTAATGATTGATTTGAACCATTCTTTGTCCAGGGTGGAATGATTATACAACACACATCTTCAACGTTTTTTAAAAACAAGAATTGGATGCACAAGTTTGAATTTGTTTTGGATTTTCTGCAATCCACACAGAGTCAAAATTATACATACTAGGGCTGAACGATTTATCAATTTCAAAATCGCGATTTGAAACAATGCAATTAGCATTGCTACTGTTTAGGATATGCATTATACAGCATGTCGATCTGACCCAGGGTTTAAAAGTCGTGAGAACAGAATTCATTCTTGTGTGACAGTCAGTCTCACCAATCAGAAGTGCTGTGCACTTTGTGTGCCAGTCATGCTCACCAGTCAGAAGTGGCCCAAAGTGACTGCGTATACACCCACACACAACAGACACATAAAACCCAAGGAAAACGTTACACTCACAGTGCAAAAATGTATTGGTTCCACTGCTGAGCCGTAAGTGAATTACCTACCTATTTAATGGTAAGAGATTGTTCACAGAAAGGTCCTATTAGGGGTCCAAGCAGCATTAGCTGCAAGATCCCTAATGTTTTTATTACTGGAATTGTTTTATTTTCATTACTTTATTTAACTTAATTTAATACCGTCGCAGATTTGTGATAGTTGTTTTATGCGTCATTGTTCTCTGATAATTTTACATGCACTTAAAATGTGCATGTAAAAATACAATCACTTTACTTTTAAAAAAAAATGCTAATGCAATCACAATATCTGTCAGATAAATCGCAATTAGATTTTTTCTTAAAATCGTTCAGCCCTAATACATACACGCTCAAATTATAGTGATATATTGATAGCGCTCACTATAATGGCACAATATTTAATTTCTATTAATTTAATTTGTTTTATTAGATAAACTACACATAATTTCAGGATTCTTAAGCATATGCAGAGCTGTGGCTGTAAGGTTTCTGGAGCACAGAGGCAACCTTTGACCTCCAATTGTGGACACCAGCAGTTAGGCTGAATGAAGACAGCTTTCGAGCTTGGTTAGTTTGTGGGACTCTGGTAGCAACCGACAGGTACTGGCAGGCCAAGCAGAATGTAGCTTTGGCAGGCCCAGAAGCAAAAATTCTGGAGGAGTGGGAGGAGTTCTGTGACACCACTGAAAATAACTTTGGGTCAGCCTTGAAGAGATTCTGGCAAGCCACTAGGCAACTCAGGAGGGTGAAACAGGGCCTTAGCTAGCAAGGATAGAGTGCTGTTGACCTCAACTGGGGATACAGTTGGGTGGTGGAAGAAGTGCTTTGAGGACCGTCTGAATCGCACAGACATACCTTTATTGTAGGAAGTTTAGTCAGAGAACTCAGAAGACCTACCCATCACTAGGGCTGAGGCCACTGAGGTATTAAAAAAAACTGGTAAGGCTACAGGGGTGGATGAGATTCGCCCTGAGTTCCTGAAGGGCCTGAGTTTCTTTAGGCTGACACGCCTCTTAAACATTGTGTGGAGTAAGTCAACATCGCCGGCAGTATGTCAGACTCGTTCCCAATGGGTGCTGAACAGAGCTGCTTTCGTCACCAACTCCAATTGTTTTACTGGATTTTCTAGGATCAGCCATGGGCTGGATGGTCCTATTGGCTTCATTGAGCATACAGTAGGGCACTTTGCAGTGAGCGTGAAGCAGTTGGGATTAGGATCAGCACCTCCAAGTCTGAGGCCATGGTTCTCAACTGGAAAAGAGTGGATAGCCCCCTCCAAGTTGTGGGATGATTTACTGCCTGAAGTTAGAATATCTCAGGGTCTTAGGGTTAGGGTTCATGAATGCCAGAAGTATGGAGCAGGAGACTGACAGGTGGATTGGTAAATTGCACCTGTCCGCTGTGAAGAGAGAGCTAATCCAAAAGGCGAAGCTATTGATTCACTAGTCAACCTAAGTTCCTCATCTAGCACACGATCATAAGCTTTGGGTAGTGCCTGAAAGTATGAGATTGCAAATACAAGTGGTGGAAATGAGTTCCTATTGGACCATTATTTGTAACCCACAGAAGACAATCCACAAATATTTATCATGATCCAGAAATATTTCACTATCAACAAATATATTTGCACAATTTTTTTTGTTACGTAAAATCATATCCACAGAAATACAGAGCAATTTGACATGAAATGTCTTTTGCACGTTTATGGATCATGTTACATTTGTATCTTCCCACTTATTTATTTGCAGATTTTTGTCCAATTCATATCATGTGCTTAAATAAATTCACAAATACATCAAAATCCACAAATGTGTATTTTTATTTGCGTTGTATGAAATCATATCCACAAAAATACAGAGCGATTTGTACACCTGAAAAGAGTTTTGCACATTTGTGCAGTTATTAGCTACACCAGCAGGTGGCAACATACTGGAAGAAGGCTAAGATAAGAGTTGCTAGGTAAGCTCTGTGAGGCCCAGCTATAACCAGCACAAGTAATGTTAATAATGTTAATAAAAAATCCAGTATTTGGTCAGCGCCACGTTTGTGCTGCTTGTGCCACAAAAATTATAATTTGTGATGCTTTCATTAAGAAAATATTATTTTGTCCCAGATCCCCTACAACAGGGGCACAATGTCTCGGTGGGCCTGCATTCATAGTGGGGTACCACAGAGTTCAATTTTAGGGCCACTATTATTCCTAGTTTATATAAATGATACTGACACCAATATATACAGTAAATTAGTCAAATGTGCAGACGCCACAAAGGTAGGTGGTATAGCAGATACTGAAAAGGCAGCACAGAAGCTACAGCGGGATCTTGATCTAATTAGTGACTGGGCTGATACCTGGCAGATGAAGTTTAATGGGGACAAGTGTAAGGTAATCCATATAGGGAACAGGAATATAAGACAAGTACTGTATGGGTGCCAAGGAAATACAGGAAGCGGATTGTGAAAAAGACCTTGGTGTATACAGTATGTTGATGCTTCCATGTCCCACTCTCACCAGTGCGGGGAAGCAATTAAAAAAGCCAATAGGATATTGGGTTACATCTCTAGGTGAGTGGAGTTTAAGTCAAGTGAGACAATGATAAGACTTTACCATTCCTACAGTAGGTAAGACCCCACCTAGAATATGTGCAGTTCTGGTCACCTTACCTTAAAAAGGACATTGCTGCTTTAGAAAGGATTCAACGCAAGGATCCAATTATACTTTATACAATTTAGACATACCAATTCGCATAACTGCACATCTTTTTGTTGTGAAAAATCAGCACGACACTTCGTGAACATGCCGGCGCACACAGAGCAGAGGCTGGATCTGAACCCCCGATCCCCAGAAGTGTCAGGCAGCGGATCACTTTCTGTTCCCTCTATGGCCCATGAAAAACGGCCAGTTGCCAAGCTCAGGCCAAGCCTGAACACCGTGTTCCCTAACCCTCGTCTTGCTTTTTTTATGTAAGGATAGCAGACTTTTGACTTTATTATTCCCAGCATATTAGTTCTTCAAGGCGAAAATGTCTTGGGTCCCAATGAATAAGACATTTGCTACAGACGCATACTAATCATCTCCCAGTACACATAAATTTAGGCTATACACTGGTCAAAACTTGATTAGTTCGCCACCTTCTGGAGTTGTTAGAAGTTAGATATTGGTTTTATTTTATTATATTATAACCTAACTGAATTCATGCCTGGACAGGTTTTAAAAATCAGCCCTGGACTTTGGTTGCCCATGACAAGTTTTGCAGACTGCAGGGGAGAGAGCTAGAGCCAGAGAGAAATTAGGATTAACCTAATTAAAGTAATGTCTATTACTAAATATACACAAACGTATATGCTGGCTGTTTTTTTATTTATTTATTTTTTAAATTTTCTAGAATATTATACAGGAGGCCTTGATTTGAGTGACATGTGAAATACGTGCATTTTGTGTAACTGTAATTATAACCAAGTACAGTTAGTGACTGGGTTGGGCACGTTCTGATTCACAGTCTGACTCATACAGCATGAATCTTTCTACAGGCCAAGAAGCAAACTTGCAAAAAACCACTGGCTGGCCTGCAAGCCGCCCACAGTACCTACAGGAAGTATTCAGACACAGGCTGCACATTCTCCTAAAAGCTGACCCTCTTTCCTCCTTCGGAAGAAATGAATAGCTGTGCACCTGTCAAATTCAACTGACTGGCCATGATTTGGAAAGGCAAACACCGGTCTTTATAAGAACCATTTACTGTTATTGTGGAAAATGCTCCTAACAATAATGGCCAGGTGTCTCAATACTTTTGTACAACGGTATTGTACATAGTGTATGTGCCATTTAGCCTCTTGGAGTAACCTAGCCTGTAATCACGTTGACTTAAATCATTTTGCTTAATTTACTTTCTACAATTCATGTCTGTCAAAATAATCGCTGCTAAAAAAAAGGCTTGCCCCACTGCTTAGCCACATTATCTTGCATAATACGATACATAATAACCATAATATTAATTATTAATTAATTAGTTAATATTAACCATAATATCAAATCAATTGCTTTCGCTCAATATCATCTCTATGAAATACTAAATATTTCCGCACAGCGTAAGATAAATGTCCAGATCACTGTTCTCTTCCTCACTTACGTTACGTTTATAGATAAATGTCCAGATCACTGTTCTCTTCCTCACTTACGTTACATTTATAGTCCAACAGCAAGGACAAAAACGATTGTCTTAGAGAGTGCATGCAGTGCTCATGCAAAAGCAGCAAAGGTACATTTTAGACATACAATATAATATTGAAAACAAATTAAAATTGCAAAGTTTGCCAAGTTTTGTTTCCAATAATTGAATACAAATGTTTTAACTTATTGATTCAAACCCAGCAGACTGTTGCAGTCCTTGCGATGTTAAAATTGCATGTACATGTAATGCCATGCACATATGTTAATATATTATGTTACATTATATATAAACAATTGCTAAATAAATTGTCCGATCAGTTGGTAGATTAAGCAAGTGTTGATATAATCAATAGTGACAGTCCTAGACAAGACCATGATTTATCATAAATGATACACACAGGAAATCAAAATCAAGAGAAACACTTAAGGACATTTTAAGTTTAAAGATGAACCAGCTTCACCAGAATATTTATTTAAAAAAAATAGGCTTTGAAGTAAAATGGATGTCTCATAAACTAAAATAAAACTTTAAGAGCTATTGAATGCTAAAGATGGTCATTATTTTTAAAATGTGAAATCAATCTTACTTCCTTCTTCAAACATTAAAATATGAAACTACAGATTGCACTAATTTGATAGCCACTATAGGCATTAGGCTGATACCGGTAAAAAAAAGTTTGCTGGATCGTTTATCGTGGGAGCAGGGGAATAAGAAACCGATCAGAGAAAAATCGTGAAAATTCTTGTAGCCTTAGCGCGACATACCATAAAGAGAAGCGAGGGTCATGTGACAGCTATCTGTTCAGCAAGGCATGTGCATCGAAGCTGTGTGTAAATATAGTACCCCCTTCACATTCACATATTTTTTTTTATTTGGTTAGCGATACTGGATATTTGCGAGTTGCTGTGAACAAATAAATGGGAATATTTTTGGAGCTTGCTGAAAAATCGCAAACACATACTGTAAGCTGAAAACAATATT
>JAODKL010000332.1:0-12128 GCA_026780765.1 Petrocephalus schoutedeni
TTGAGGAAGCACTTCTTTACACAGCGAGCTGTTAGAGTATGGAATAGTCTTCCTGTTAGTGTAGTGCAAGCTAAAACAGTCAGAACTAGATAAGATTTTATCAACTCTGAGCTATTAGTTAAGTTCTCTCAAATGAGCTCGATGGGCCGAATGGCCTCCTCTCGTTTGTATATTTCTTATGTTCTTATGAAGGAACCAGGAAAAACACTAAACACTAATACATGCAACTCCATTAACATGACATCTAGGAATTCAGTGAGATGTCGATGCTTTGTTATGCTTGGATGTCGCCTGTTTGTGAGCTTTAATAAAGTACCCAGAGATATTGATATTTTATTATATTCAGAAATTCCAATCTGTAGTCAGAACTGGTTCACTTTGAATGAGAAGATTGGGTTAAGATTTTCTGAGCATCTGGAGATCATTCAGAAAAACGCATTATTTTAGTGCAGTTAATATCATGCCAATGTCGATTGCAGGCAGGAATAATAGACAGCATTCCTCTAGAACGTTATGCCATCTCTCTGGTTTTTCAGGTCAGTACTGGAATCTCCCCCTCCCTTTATAGGACATTTGGTGCTGCGTGTGGGCAGGGGCTAAGCTGGCCAGGCTCACCCCTTCCCCCCAGGCAATATATTGTCCAATTCCACCTTTTGTCCGAGTGATGCTGCCTGCGATAATATTTACATTACATTTACAGCATTTGGCAGACGCCCTTAGCCAGAGCGACTTACATAAGTGCTTTAAGACTCTACAATGAATTTCCCGGTACTAGCTCAATAAACCCAATGAATGCTTATCTTGGTATATATAATATATAATATAATGGGCATCTCGGTGGCAGGTGTGTTGGCACAACGTCTCCCTGTCCACCCCTAAAGGCAATTTAGGGTGCTGTATACCGATCCCCCACTTTCTCTCCCGAAACCAAGATAAGCATTCTGGCTTCTTTTTATGAGCCCAGGCTCTTTATGGCACTCCTAGGTTTTACAGGGGATCGGTAAATAAAGTGTTCGTCCAGTGGAGCACCATTCAGGGTGAATCATGGACGATTGATCTGAATTTTAGGATGATCAGTCCACACGCGATTAGAATCAATCCACAATTACACCTTCCCGGAATATTATAGTAAAACGATTACGGTAATTCCATACCACGTGGGTGATGTAATCGTCTGTGAATTCATCCTAATACACTGACTATTTCAAACTGTTTTTTGTTTCTTATGTGGAAAGTGTTCCTATTATACATAATGTTACTTAATGTTCTTTTTTATTGACTTATGCACACCCCCAGAATTTAATCATCCCATTTATTTAATCTCAAACAGAAGGAGACAGAGAAATTAGCTAACTATGTATTTGCGGGGACTCTCCATTCATTTGTATGGGTGCAGTTCTATAAAAGAAATTAAATGTGAAAAGTCGCCCTCCTTCTTGCTGGATCAGAGCTCCCTGCGAGACTCCCGGACTGCTTCAAGATAACCACCTGTAGGCTAAAGGCACGACACATGTTTGTGGATCCTGTTTGTCTGGTTGAGGATCATTTTGTCCAGCAGAGGAGGAGACAGACAGGAGATACGTGCTTTGGCTGGCCCACTCGCTGCCTTATGACTTGTGCTGTAGGACACAAGCATCATGCGGGGACTAGGTGAGTGAATGGTGCCACTGTCCCAGCCTCGCCTCCCCCTGTCCAGGTGACGGCATGTAGGTACCGAGATGATTTCCTTCAGACATCACAGAATAAAGATCATTTGGGGTAAGTGCACCTGGGTTTTTTGATTAAAAATGTCGATTTATGGTGATTTTTTTTCAATATATATTCAGAATTACCTTGAGGAGTTGTTCTCAAGGGCAATGCCTCATGAATGAGCCGGTTGGTATCTGCGACTAGATTTCAGTCATGGTCAGCATCAGAGATGGTTAAAGAGTTGCCATCCACTTTAATCCTCGGCATAATCTCACCCAGTCTCCGAATTATAGTGGGAATGGTTCCAGTCGCACGAGACTATTAGGCATGTCTCGGGTTCCGGTGCGTGTTGTGATGGGCAGCCAGATTAAGCAATGTACTGTTTATAAGGCAGAACACCAGGGGCGTCAGAAGTATTTTTAATGGTGTTAAATGTGAAGTGTGAGGGGGTCCAAACGAATAATTATGAAATGTGAGGGGGACACGTCGCCTTTAGATTTCATGGCGGCGATGCCCATGCAGAGCACTGATAAAATCTAGGAATATCCCGACATGCTTTTACATTGGGCAGATCCGGTAGATGACGTAGATTGGACTTTTGCATTAGCCCAGATTCCTATGTATGGGCTCCGGACATCCCTGGCATGTTGTTATAGTTTTACTTTTCATAAACGATAATAACCCTGGAGTCACCCGAGTTCGTCTGTCCGGTTTGTCCGAATAAGGATTGTCCTACACGATAAAGTATTTTACTATTATTTTAAAATATTTTACTTGTCAGCTTGTCTTGCAAAAACATATCCCTCGATATGTTCGGGTCTTGTAGAAAAGAATAAAGACACTTTTCAACGAGCTTCAGTGATTTTATGCTTTTCTATCATTGCTGTATCTTCACAGCTTGTATATGTGTGTTCTTTTTATTAATATGTATTTACCACACGGATGACAGCATGGATCGCCAGCCTGGTCTTCTTGGTGATCTTCGTGGTATCATACCAGTCCATTAACCCCACGCCGCGAAGGTAAGGTGCTTTGCAGGGTTCTCCGTCACGTTCGTCTTAGCATAAGGACTATAAGCATCTGATCACTAAAAGGGACATCGTCTCAATAAATAATAAACTAGGGAACGCAATGCAATATATAATTTTTTACTGCGATGCATACTTTTACCCCTGCCTCGTGCCCATTGCTTCCGGGATAGGCTCCGGACCCCCCGCGACCCTGAACAGGATAAGCGGGTTGGAAAATGGATGGATGGATGGGGCATACTTTTACGCTGACTTGAACATACCTAGTTCGTATTTATATACATTTTTCCCCACAGATTTTTTTTTTCTTTTTTTGGCGCTGCAGGTTTGGAATTGCTACATTAACTGCTACATGAATTATTATAATTTTTATTAGACGTTTAAAAGCCTGCCGTAAGCTATTAGGATTTTTTTACCTCGCTTTTTGTCACGCCTGGTGAATAATAACACGCCGCTTGCATGCTGACCTTTCTCTTTCAGCGACGAAGAAACGGCGTTTGCGGACCTCAACAAAACTGTGAAGTGTGTCAGTACCCCATGGGCCAGGACGGGCTTTAAGTAAGCTTAGTGTAGAAATGGCTGAGCGCTCAACCTGCTCTCATGGAGAGCGAGGTTGGGGGGAGTGAGGAGAGAATTTCCCCTAGGGGAGCAATAAAGTATCAATTATTAATTATTAATTATTGTTATTATTATTATTATTAACATTTCGCCGTTACACTTGTGATTAACCTGACTCACTGAATCAGGTGCAGGCTCACTTGCGCTGGGACCTATTGTAGTTCAAGTCTACGACCAGCAGGGGGCATCGTGCCGATGCGATAATTGTGTAGCGATTGATTGTAGAAAAATGTCAATAACAAAATTCTAGGAGATTAAGGAAGCGTACGGAAGCCAGGGACAGACTTGATGATTTGGGGGCTCTAAGCAAACACAGGTATGCCCATCCCCAGTTCTTATTCTCTCCCAGCTGGGGCATAAATCACAATGACAGACAAAAAGTTACAACAATACTGTTCCGGCCACGCGCTTACTCATGGTCCAGGGATGACGGAACAGTCCACATTTCCCACTGAGAAGACGTGTGCGTTTAAAAAAAACAAATAACAATCACAATTTCACAACTTTCAGTGATAATTAAGTATTTCGCGGCGCCCCCTTCCAGCGCGGGGCCATAAGAGGCTGCTTACCTCCTGTCGGAAGCGCTTTGCATGCCCAAAAGGAAAAACAAGTAGAAACATTGTTTCGTGATAAAGACTTACCATCTATGAGATCGGTATCTACATTGTTTTCTTTCCTGAATGTAGTGTTCGTGCCCAACAATGCACTTCCGTATAGGAGATGCTTTTTCTGACAATAATTTGTCTCAGTCATTAAATGCGCCTAGGCTGCCGCTGTTTGTGTTTGCGCCAATGTCAGCATGGTATAAATGTGCAAAAAGTGTCTCAGGTTGACTGCTATGAAGTAGACACCGTACAGCATTTCTCATTAAACACATTATATACCGATACTTACAAAATACGGAGCACACACGGTAAAGATAAATCTTACCGTTGAAAAACAGATAATAAGATAAATGGGGTCCAATGTACCATCATGTGATACTGTATACCATAGGTATACTGTAAAATTTTCACATGTGTTTTACCCTTTAATTTGAATTTCGCGTTGCATTGGGGTAGCGAGTACACCCGCTAAATTTAACAAACGGATTCAATTCAGTTTATTTTTCTATAGCGCCCTTCACAGCAGAGTTGTCCCAGGGGACTTTACATGGGTGTGTTGGAATACATTGCTATGCGCAAGACAAAAACAGAGTGGAACAGAGAAAATGAAATACACAGAATGAAAGAAAGAAAGAAAAAAGAACAAAAACGAAAGCCACTTGACAGAGGAGGACAGAAACCAAAAACTCCCAAGCAGGGAGAAAAAAACCTCTGGGGGTGTAAGGTCACCTGACTGGCCACCCCCCCCCCCGCTGGCAGAAAATTACCAGTACATTATCCTTTTTTTTTTTTTTACAGTGTATGATCTATCATCTTAAATGTAACAGACCTATAATTTCTCCGAAAGTATTTGAAAGAAAAAGATTTTTCATTCAATCAAATCATTCATGTCACTTCATTCTCTTGCCCATGTGTTTGCAGCAGAAGCAGAAACACGCGTCTCTTCTTGACGCTGAAGAACTTTGTCTGGAAGGACTTCCCTTCCAGTCTCCCGCTGCCTTATGGCTTTAAGGACAATGGTACGTGCCGCCCTCCCCGCGCATTAGTCAGGTGGAGGCTGCAAATCGGTACATTCATTCCTTTTAATCAGAAATATAGATTCCCCAGCTGCACCGTGAAAATGATCCATGAACCATGGAATCCAGTCTACGCATTAGGGCGGCATATACATCTAAATGTGGTTATCTGCCCCCCCTAGAGGACGCACTGAAGAAGGTTTTGAGCGCCATGCCAGAGTCTGACATGCCGGAACATCTGGACAGGTAAAATGCCCGAGACGCATTGCCCATAATCCCCTGGTTGGTCATGAGCAGGGCTACTGGTATTGTTTTCTCTGTTAACAGCACTGCATTGTGTATAAATCTTTGTCGGCAGCACCTGGGTGAAAGCTTACAATTACCAATAAATCTTTTACAAGCAGTATCAGGCACAAAGCAGGGTAACGTCCTATACAAGGCTGCCACTCTGTTGCAAGTTGCCTGATTAAATAGTACTAGTATACTAGTGGTTTAATACATACTGAAAATGTTTGTATATATAGCCTAAAATGCCCCAGAACCTGACAGCAGGTATTCACTCTGCAATGTAGCTGGATGTCAGACAGAGATTGAGTGAATTTTTCACCTGCCCACAGACTGAACTGCAGAACCTGCGTAGTGGTCGGAAATGGGTTTGGAGTCAGGGGCACCTCCCTGGGGGACACCATCAACCAGTATGACGTGGTGATCAGGTACTAAGGAAAAAAGCAGAGTGAGCGTGTATGCACAGTCGTGGTGGTGTGGAGCTCTCACTTCTGGACCTCACCCTTAAGGTCGAGCTACCCCTGTGGTTGGCCGCGTCACGCGTGACTTACTGTTCCAGTTTACACAGCTGACACATTGTAATCTTAGCTTAGCAATTAGTTCCCGGTTCCAAGTCCCGGGCAGTACCCGGGTACTTCCATGTGTCGCTTTCCTACCACGTGACATGAACTGTGACCATTATGCTAAATACTCATGGGAGATACAGAAAGCTGGTAGGGTAAGCTGCAAGTCAACTTTCACATTAAACTAGACTGCCACCCCGAAACAATGGATAATGAACAAGTCGTTTTGTTGTTAGTTATGTTAGTTAATTGGGGTGGAACTGAACCACGCGATAAGCACTTCAGCTTCTGCATGTTAGCATCAATTGTGAAATCATAATATCCCTGCTCTCTGTATCGGTACAACTGTATAAAACATGAAAAAACACTGCTTAAAAACACAGAAACCTGATGATGAATCCTTCAGGCCTTTAAGAATGAGGTTAAAGGTTGAACGGCTCTGTTGTGCCACTGATTAGGGATATCACCGGACCAGCCCCTTGACTGAGCTCCTTGTTTGCTGTGGGACCAGTTCTGCGACTTCAAAGCTGTTGTGACACAATGGGACCCACAGTCCCGTAGCTAGATTTATATTTTTAAAGCTGTGTCATGTTCCTACAATGGTCCACCTCATATCTGCTTTTTTCCCAGGATCAATGACGCTCCAGTGAGGGGCTTCGAGAAGGACGTAGGCAACAAGACCACCATGCGGTTCTTTTACCCCGAGTCGGCACCCCACAGCCCCACTGCGCACAACGAACCGGACACCCTCATGGTGGTTGTACCCTTCAAGACAATAGACCTGATGTGGCTTAGGAACATCCTGTACGATGAGAAGAGGGTATTTACTACTTCCGGACCTGATGTTCTGCTTTTTTGCCTGCCGGAAAGTGACTGACGTGTCCGTGTTTGGTTTATCAGTCTAGAAGAGGCTTCTGGAAATCCCCACCTCTGATTTGGGAAGCTAGCCAAAGTAATTTTCGTATTTTGGACCCGTTCTTCATGCGCAACACAGCCAGCCAGATGCTCAGGTCTGCGTTCAGATCAAACAGGAATGATGTAAGGACCACCTCAAGCTCAGTGACTAAGAATAATAACTAAGATAACCCATTCAGATTCCCACACTGGCACTAGAAGTTTGTCCACTTCTCTCAGGCCCATGAGGTATTATGCCCAACCCCCAGTGTATACTTAACCACACTGGGTTCACAACAAATCAAATCTGAAATACTCTTGCACAAGTTCTCAGATGTCTGATTTGAGTCAAAGGATTTGTGGGTTGGCATGACCTTGAATTTGAGTTGCTGATTAGTGGGTTTGGCCAAGCTTTAATAAACTACAATAAACTTCCATTTACATAAGCACCTCTTTGAATCAATACATGTCAAAGCATTCAAGCTCATTTATCTGACACCAAAATAGTTGCTTTAATTCCTCTCATTGTTGTAATTCCTAGCTATTTGTCTTCTTTGAATGCTAACTGAATTTTCTTTAAGAAGGTTAGATAGAAGGCATTTTATTATTGTTATACATTCCATTTGAAAGGCTGTTGTTTCAGATGGGAGTGAGAAACTCCATGCCATGTGCAAAACTGATGCTGCCCTCCTCTTGCCAAGAGGTAGAGTGACACTCATTCAGTCCCCCATTTCTTTGCAGTTTGCTCCCCGGCCAACCACGGGGATTCTGGCTATCTATGTGGCCTTGAACTACTGCGACATGGTTCACCTCGCAGGATTCGGCTACCCGCCAAAAAAAAACCTGACAGTCCCCATCCACTACTTCGGAAGAACTGTTATGAAGACTATGACGGTGAGACTTTCTTTGATGAAAGCCAGACGTTTAATATTATATATATATAATGTGCAAAACAATATATATATATATATAGAGCAAAACAATTTTATATTTACAAGGACTTGAAATGAATATGTTCCTAGGGTCAGGTCAGCACTGGGTAAGCTTATCTCCATACTTATTAGATGCCCAAATGTGGGAACTTTCATATATGAGTTCTTATGATAATGTTTGGTTCATGATATGAACCAAACAGGTCTTTTTCACAGGCCTTTTATGACAGGTCTTTTTTCCCCCAGAATTCTGTTCATGACGTCTCCTATGAGGCCAAGGCTTTGAAGAGACTGGAGGACTCTGGTGCACTCCTCTACCTTCATCCTCACTGATATCTGTGCTCGAAACACCCACCACAGGCTGGCACACATATGCACTGATGGCGGCTTTCATGAAATTTCTTTACTTGCTATTTGCACAAATAGGAGGACTCTTTCATTGGGATGTTTCTCTTTGCGTATCCCGTCATGCTCTGCTTTGAAACACACATGCAAACATATCTATATCTGTATATATATATATACACAGGCGAGAGAGAAGCTTGGGGTCTGAGCACAAGGTGTGCACTTAGAATATTTTGGGGAGGGGGTCCAGGGCTGGTGGACTTAATATGGTCTTATTTAATTTATGAAGTGTAATTTATGAAGTTTTATTCTATTTATCTAATTACCTCAGGGCTATACTTTCCAGTGAGGGAGCAAGCACCGAAATGATACTGCGGCCATATGGCCAATTTGGGGTGTCATTACAGATTCTGAGCTCCATGAAAGCATATCATATTGCACCCCCAACCCAGACCAATCCAGTTGTGTTCCACATTTTTTAGACTCCTTTCACTCAGTTGCCATTGGACTCACCCTAATTTTCCAGTATACCTTCATGTGTGATGAACCATTAAACTTTTCAATTACCAGCTTTTCTAGCAATAATCTGTTCAGTGTCACAACCAGACCCGCCCTGTGTGTCTGTTCCCTGTGTTTCCTTCAGGCGTGACTCTTAATCAGCCACACTTGAGCCTTGATAGTCTTACCTCGTGGTCCTGCCCTCTTGTTAACTGACCGCAGTTGCCTAGTGATTGTTCCTTGATTAGCTCCCTTTATGTGTGTCCCAGTCCGATTTCCCTTTTGTTTCCTTGCCCGCAAACAAACGCCTCCTTGAGGGGTTTTTGCCCTGATAGCCTGCATCCTGGGTTGTTCCTCTCCTTTGCGATGTGACATTCAGTTTCCTTCTTAGCCTACATGTATATGCAGGTTTATTCAAGTTTATTCATCCACAGAAGCTCCGCAAATGGATTAAGCGGATTGTCTATCATTTTGACAAGTGAATGAAAGCAGAGCTGACATTACCGCTTGTCGCCAACCTGTTACCCAGTTGACATTACCAGACAACCCAGGCAGCAGTAAAAGGCTAGGAATTTCATCGGTCGGTAGCAGGACTACCATTACGTTACTGTACTGTTTTCACTGCCCTTTACTCTCCAGCCATTTCACTTTTCTTGCACATGCATGCTCCACAGAACCCAAACTCCTGAGTTCCCAGTATGTGTGTCAGTGTACATGACACTCACCATGTTTGCAGGCACGTCTTGCCATTTGCCTCTGCCTGTGAATCTGACACTGTGCTTTGTTCAAAATCTCTAGTTATTGCTAATAGGTTTTTGGATATTATATTTATTCCTATGCCTTGAATTGCATTGTAAAATGTTACATTGGAAGAAGATCAAGTTTAATCTCTTGCATGACCACTGGGGTGTACTAAGAAGCGCGTTTTACATCCCCTGAGATAATTCGACAGAGTCGGGTTAACTAACCCTGCCTGCCACAATCGGCGTTAAATGGTTAGGGTTAGGGTTAGGGTTAGGGTTAGGCTCAGGGGTTTCTTAACTAAGCACAGGCTTTGCTCGGTCACTGCATTGTAAACTAAGAACCGTTCTTTGATGGGTGTGTAATGTTACCCCACTACAAATTTTATCGCAGGTACGCCGGTTGCTATACGCGGTTTTGGTGAAACACCAGGACACCTGTTTCAGTATGAAAGCCTGCATGTAAACCTGCTTGGAGCAAAGCTTGCAGCATAAATTACCATGGTAACATACCCTGTTTAATCTTGAGCTATGATTCATGGTACCCAAAAACTCGAAACCTGGTTAAACCCGTGAACTCACTTCGTGGTACACCTCTCCGAGCAAACGGCCAGCAATCACAGCTGACCATAGTAAATGGATTGCCTGGTTAGGTTTCAGTAAAATTGGCTGGGTGGACTCGGGTGTCTTGGCATGGAGTCTGATTAAAGTGTTAATGTGATCATGTACTCGGAGTTGTGCTTCTGATATAAATTTAAAAATCACAAAGTTGCCGTTTCCTCGTATTCAGAATGCATGCATTAATGATAATGAAATATTTTGAGCAAGGGTTGCGCAAAATGACTAGCAATTGAGTCAATGTCATACTGTTAAAGAATTAACAAGCGAAACTGCATGTTGTAGCCACAAAGGGAGAACAAAGCAACTCAGTATGGCTATAGCATCCGACCAGGGCTGTAGAGAGAAATTTTGGGGTCCCTGACAAAAGATAATTGACTCGGGGACTCCACCCCCTGGTTAAACCCGTGAATTCACTTCGTGGTACACCTCTCTGAGCAAAAGGCCAGCAATCACAGCTGACCATAATAAATGGGTTGCCTGGTTAGGTTTCAGTAAAACAGTTTGTAGTGTCGCTTGTAGTATGATTGTATGCATTCAATGATTCATACATATCCCTCCAACCCCAGACACCCCACTGGTGCAGACGGAAAGAAGGCGACTCCGAGACTCCCACTTGTGTCTCCGAGACAAAAAGGGTTTTATTAGTGACTCTAAAACCAAAACAAATACACTGCGAAAAAAAAAATCACTAAATAACAGGTCCACGTGGGTCAGAACTAAACCAGGGTAAACACTACAAACAGAAACATACATAAACCTACTAAGGGAACCCCACGAAGGCATTACTGGTGCCAAAAAACTGAGCACAGTAACAGTGGAATCTGTAGCTGTACAAAATAGTCACATGTGTATCAGTAAATTTGTGGGATTTCCACAAACACAACAGGAACACCTTCTCGAATTCTTCATTGCAGGCGCACAAACCCTCTGCTCATGGTTTTGCTACACTTGTTGGTACAAAATTCTGAAGCCACACCCCAAATCTGGTAAAAATCACCCAATAGGTGGCGCTTTTATACAAAATAGTTAATAACTCAGAAACCACTTGAAATTTTGTATAGTTTTTCATGGCCAGATATCACAATTAATCATGTAATAAAATGTAACTACTTATCATGAAATTTGGTGTCATGGTGAAAAATTCCCTCCACTGCTCAGACCTGCAAAGAGGCGGCGGTCAGCCTGATGGTAGCACTATAGCGCTGTATTTTATCCTTTGGCCATATTTTCTGGACTGGATGACAGAAAGTATTTTTTCCAGATTCTTTGACTTCAGACAGTCATATTTACTAATAAGATCATCAACCTCTGCCACTTAGATCTTTAGCTAATTTGCAAAATGTGCAAAATGTACTTTTTCAAACTTGTCCTATTCTGTCCATGCAGTTCACACAAAATTTGAACTGCAACATTTTGAGACTCTATAGATAAAATGGTGTCCGTAGGATTTTGATCAGAGTAATTGTTCTGATGCTTGGACATGGCTTGTTTGCACTTAATGAGCGATTTCTCATCAATGGAACATCTAATTTTAACCAAACTGAATATGTATGGTTAGTGTGGCATTCTAAGGTGACTCTCCAAATTTCATCAAAAAAATCACCCAATAGGGGGTACTGTAGCCCATGAGCTGTGGGTAGTGACCGAAAGAACGAGATTGTGAATACAAGCGGCCGAAATGAGTTTCCTCCGCAGGGTGGCTGGGCTCTCCCTTAGAGACAGGGTGAGAAGCTCAGTCATTCGGGGGGGACTCAGAGTAGGGCCGCTGCTCCTCCGCATCCAGAGGAGCCAGATGAGGTGGCTCGGGCATCTGGTCAGGATGCCTCCTGGACGCCTCCCTGGTGAGGTGTTCTGGGCTTGTCCCACTGGGAGGAGGCCCTGGGGAAGACCCAGGACACGCTGGAGGGACTATGTCTCTCGGCTGGCCTGGGAACGTCTCGGGATTCCCCCGGAAGAGCTGGACGAAGTGGCCGGGGAGGGGGAAGTCTGGGCTTCCCTGCTTAGACTGCTGCCCCGTGACCCAATCCGGAAAAGCGGTAGAGGATGGATGGATGGATGATATTGATGTTGACAGCACAAGTTCTTGGAATAAATAATGTGACTTAACAAATCCTAAGTGTGATAGCATTTGCTACTATGCAGTCTTGAAACAAGTTCTTGCTGCTAAAACTGTGTCTTAAAAGATACATGTGCATGGGCGTAAATCCCGGGGGGGATGGAGGGGACATGCCCCCCCCCATCCGAGGATTGTCCCCCCCAAATAACCATAATGACGCAGTCTCCATGCTACAATA
>JAODKL010000333.1:0-12114 GCA_026780765.1 Petrocephalus schoutedeni
GAGGTGAGAAGGCAATTTCCCCATGGGGACTAATAGAGGTATTAATGATTATTGTTTTCTGTTAATTGTTCTGGGTAGTTGTTTTGTACGATCAAACACAATAAGTAAACTGCAAAGCACAACATTTGTGGGCGTGCCCGAATCCATTTCACTATTTAACAGCTGAAAAAACAGACTTGGCACCAGAAAGGCACAAAATGGTTGTTCTAACTCTCTCAATTATTCAATGGTGTGTTTTTGGTGTAACATGC
Organism: Petrocephalus schoutedeni; assembly: GCA_026780765.1. NCBI lineage: Eukaryota > Metazoa > Chordata > Actinopteri > Osteoglossiformes > Mormyridae > Petrocephalus > Petrocephalus schoutedeni. Next base: position 252 of record JAODKL010000333.1, read on the forward strand.
AATGAACCAATCAGAGTGGCACATCACCTCACCTTTAAAAAGCAGCGCATTTGTCACACACACTGGTCAGTCGATCACCACGAGGACCCAGAAGTAGGCGATCGACCAGAAGATAAATAGAAGAGCATTTCATTCAATCGCTGCCCAGGCATTGAGAAATGACCCATCACCATCGAACTGGAGTACTGTGAGTACTCCAATCTTTAGTACTGTACTTTTTACTTAAAGAGCGTTCTTATAATAATCGCTTGGTTATCCTACCTCTTCGCATAAACTCTGGGTCTGGGTTACCATCCACACTACACAGGCTATCCACTGACGCCAGTCTATTCCCATGTTTTCTCCTGACAGAATGACTGAGCCGAATGCGGTTAACTCAGTGGAGTTCGCTGCCCTCTGTGACACCGTCGCAAGCCAGCCGGTGTTGATCGTTCAGCTTCAGCATGAGGTTGCGGACTTGCGCCAAAGCATCTAAAGCCAAGCCACATCCCACGGCAAGGTGGGGGCGCTGCAGCAAGAGGTCACAATTCTCCGCGAAGCTGTACAGGAGCTGACTGGCGAGCAACGGCCCATATCTCCTCCCCCGCCCTGGAGCCCCACATTTCACTACCAGAAAAATGGAATGGGGTAGACGGGAAGTGCAATGTATTTGTCACCGCGCTAGATCTGATTTTTGAATTCCAGCCAACCAGATACTCCAACAGCACATTGCACTTCTCGTCTCCCTTCTCACCAGGCAGGCAGACGAGCGGGCCAAGGCCATCATCCGTTCCGGATCTGACATAGGTCACTCTTACCCTGAATTCACGCACCAACTCTGCACTACATTTTGTCATCCAGATAGCGAGGTGGACACCGATTTGAGAGTGTACCATTCGTCAGCTGCTGCAGAGTTCTTCTTTCTGAAGAGGAAGGACGGTGGTCTCCGGCCTTGCATCGCCTATCGGGGGCTCAACAACATCACTATTAAGAATCGTCACCCACTTTCCCTGATCATTCACTTCACCAAGTTGGACCTCTGGAGTGCCTACAACTACAACGCATCAGGGAGGGCGATGAGTGGAAAACGGCATTCATCACTATCACTGGTCATTGCGAGAGTTTGGTGATGCCCTTCGGCTCCCGCATCCTTCCAGCAATTCATCAACGATGTGCCGCGGGACATGCTCGGCCGTTGGGCATTCGTCTGCCTTGACGATATTCTCATTTACTCTCACACCCTGGAAGAGCACATCCAACATGTCAGGGTAGTCCTCAAGGGATTGCTCATCGATCAACTGTACTATAAGTTGGAGAAATACTCTTTCCACCAGCCCTCCACCGCGTTCCTGGGCTTTGTCACCCCAGGGTGTGGCCATGGACCCCCAGAAGCTGGAGGCTGTGTGTCATTGGCCCCTACACAAGATGCTTAAGCGGCTACAGCGCTTTCAGTGGTTTGCCAATTTCTATCGGCACTGTATTCGGGGGGGGGGGCTTCAGTACAGTTGCAGCACCGTTCACCGCCCTGACCCGTCCTTCTCCTCATCATTTTAACCTCACCCCGGATGCCATCAAAGCATTTCAAAGACTATGTCATCTTTTCCAGTAAATTCAACCCCACTCAGTAGCATAACAGGGTAGGGGACCGTGAACTGCTGGCCATCAAGTGGGCCCTGGTGGAATGGTGTCACTGGCTCCAGGGTGGCAGTGAACCATTCACGTTCTGGACAGACCACCAGAACCCCATCACTATCCAACATGCCAAACAACTCAACCCTTGGCAGGCGCCGTGGGAACAGTTCAACTCTCATACAACCCGGGGTCCAAGAACACAGAGACTGATGCACTCTCCCGCCAGCACGAAGCCCATGCTCCTCGAGTGGACCCCGCGCCTGTTGTACCCACCATCATCGCTCTCATCAACTCTCCGGTGGGACCTGGAAACCAGGGTATGCCAGGCACAAACCTTGGAGCCCGCTCCAGCAGGTACACCATCCGGACGACTCTACACCCCCACTTCCATCCGGCTGGACGTCCTTTCCTGGGCACACTCCACTGCTCTGGCGGGTCACCCCGGTACCAGAAGAACTCTCTAACGTGCCTTCTGGTGGCTTTCCGTGGCCTGCGGCATCCAAGAGTTTGTCCGGGCCTGTCTGGTGTGTGCCAAGGCAACAACCAACCTTCCCTGGGTGAACTTCATCAGAGAGTATAATGATGCCGCTTCTATCAAAAAGATTTATTGCCTCTAGGTCAGAGGTCACCAAGGACACATGGTCACACGGGTGCACTGGGCATGTTCTTCCACAGCGCATGTGTGGGGGGATTTTCAAATCTGTGTGAGTTATTTATTTATGGATATATTATATACAGTATATATATATATATATATATATATTTGGTGAGGGGGGGACTGTGTGTGAGAAAAGGAAAAATGTTGGGGTGCTTATGAGTGGGACTTTGTGTGACTGTGGTGGTGCTATGAGCTGAGGAGGTCGGTTACCTCGCTCTACTGCGCGAGAGTGCCCTGTGAGAAAGTTGGAGGTAAGAATGAGAGGAGGTGGGGTCTACCGCTCCTCCAATAAATGCTTAGCAACAGTTTCTGTTTTTCCTGATGCGGGCCGTTGTATCAGCGTAGGTCAAATCCCGGTCAAACTGTAAATGGGCCACACATCAAATTCAACATTTTGTCTCGCAGTAAAAGTTTCTCATGTACATCCCCGTAGGTCATCAGGGTCATCTGTAATAATTTGGGCCACACACCATGTATGTCTTACATTGCACACATGTACAAATATGAGAGAAACACCGCTTCAAATAGACTTGAGAAAGGAATCAAAAGATTCCTTTGGTAAAGAAGCGCGAGTATCATCTATGGCCTTACCCCACTGGAAAAAGAAAACTACACGGGACTTGCATAGAGTGAGTATATTATTTCTTTTATACATGCGATAAACGCTATACATTAAAAATAACTTAAAATGACAGGTATTCTCTGTTTTTTGTTTAAGAGACGCCACGGACAAAAGACCTGAATAACAAAAGACCTGAATCAGCAGGTATGGACGGAGCAACACCCCCGACTATACCCGAAGCCTTATGTGAAATCGACATCATCAACAACGCTAATAATAATGAAAATGATGCGGATTATCAACACGACTCGCCACTCGCATCGTCTGGTGAAGCCAGGGTACAAGAGCCCTGCTTGCTTCTATCCTTTGAGACATTAACAAGCATGTTAAGTGAAAGGTGCCCGATGATGGAGTTACAGGAGAAACCAGGATTCACCCCCGACCATGCTGTATCTTTCAATTACATTATCAATTTTGAGAAATTCATCGATTGCAAAGCAGAGGTGTATTATCAACATCAGTATTCAAACAATCTCCTCATTTACCAGACACCCACATCTACCGGCACTAGACGGGTGGTGTATTTCTTCTTAGGGGCCAGCTATGTTTGCACAAGCTGTTTCAAAGGGTACGACTCGCCTCACTCTCATCGCTGCGAAAAATTCTGCAGCGTCTGTCACACTAATTGTGAAACCACACCGGGGATAGTGTGTGAGCGGTGTAATCTCAGATGCTTAAATAACGGGTGCTTCGAGCGTCACCGTACGCCGAGGGTCTCCCCCATTAGGGGAGAGATTGTTAGGGCTCAAGTGGGCTTGGGCTCAAGCTTGTGGGCTCAAGTACTACCAAAATCCAGAGAACCCAAAATCGCACTCGTGTAAAACAGTAAAATGTAATATATGCGACGTTAAACTCCACACATCCAAATCAGACATATTCACCCCACATCTCTGCTATTTAAATCCACCGGAGAAGCCTAACAAAGGGAAACGGGTCCACCAAAGGGGTGAGGGCAGTAAAAAGGCACCCAAATATGTGTTTTTTGACCAGACATACCCATATCCGGTGTACGTCTACGCCATCAGCAATCAGAATGAGGTGATGACTGCCGAGGGGCCCAACTGCGCGCGCCAGTTCCTTAAGCATTTCAGAATCGCAAAATACTACGGCGTCAGCTTTATCAGCCACTATGGAAAGGCGTTCGATAATTACATCATACTCAATGCGATGGTGAAGGAAGGGGTAGAACCACGTGTGGTGTTGCAGGGGAATAAAATCATTCTCATCTTGGACAGCGTGTTTGAGCAAAGGTACATCAAAAGTCATTCCTTTTTAAGTATGCCGTTGAGAAAAATCCCCGATGCAATGGGGTGCTCAACTCAGATGCAAAAAGCTATTTTCCGCATCATTTCACAGACATGGAAAACTTTAGTTACATGGGGCCCTATCCCCCTCCCGATCAGTTTGGGCCCGACCAAATGCCCGGCAAAGAACGTGACAGATTTTATCAATGGTACCACGGTGTAAAGCACCAGACCTTTAATTTTCACAAAGAGATGATCGCTTACTGTAAGAACGATGTGGAGATTCTGAGAGAGGGCTGCTTGCGCTTCCTGCGGGAGTTTGAAACGCTCACGACCGTTGCGACCCCTTCTCCACTGCCACCATCGCTTCAGCCGCGTTGCTGGTTTACAGAACAAATATCTGTGGTGAAGGTACACGAAGTGTGGCATTTTCCCCAAACCAGTAGCGTGTTGTTCAGAGAGTACATTAAAACCTTTCTCAAAGTGAAACAACAGGCTTCGGGGTACCCCGATGATGTCACTGATGACGTGGGTCACAGGGACTACATTAAAAACTATCTTGAGCATGAGGGGATCCAATTGGAGCCGGATAAGATAGTGTCTAACGGGGGCAAGAGGCAGGTGGCCAAGCTTCTGCTTAACTCCCTGTGGGGTAAACTGGCACAGAGGAGCAACATGCTCCAGACATCTATAGTGTCTGACCCGGGGGTGTTTTTAAATTTTTTCTGCTCGGAGCTGTACAAGATTTCCAGTTTTGCGTTTGTCAGCGATGAGATCGCCCACATCCGCTGGCGTTACAAGTCTTCCTACAAAGTGCCACCCGGAAAGACTAACATATTCATAGTCTGTCAAACTACCGCGTGGAGGCGGTTGACGCTTTACAAAGAACTAGAAAAATTGGGGCAGAGGGTGCTGTATCACGACATGGACAGCATCGTGTACATAAGCAGGCCGGGTGAATATGAGCCGACCTTAGGCAATTACCTGGGTGAGCTCACGTCCGAATTAGCCCCCGACGAATACATCGTTTCGTGGGGTGCGCTGGGACCAAAGAGTTACTGTTACTGACTCAACAATGGGAAAATACAGTTGAAATGTAAGGGTATAACTCTAAATTACGAAACCTGTCAAAAGGTAAACTTTGACAGTATGATCAGATTGATTGAAAACTACATCGGCGGATGTAGTGATAATCCCCCTGTAATGACGCACTACAACAAAATCAAATGCGACATGAAAAGTTTTCGCATGTTTAATAGGTCTCTAGATAAAAAGGTCAGGGTCGTCTACGACAAACGCACATTGTTGAGTAGCGGGGAAACTCTGCCTTTTGGTTGCTGAAATGTAAAGTTTTTCCAAAGATGATTAAAGTTTTATTTTTAAAACTTGTGTACGAAAATGTTTTGTATCCATGAAAGCTGACACAGTGTGTGTGTGTGTGTGTGCACGAGAAAAGATTTAAATGATTAGGGTAGTGTTTCATCAGTGTTGTTTTTGCAAGAGGATGGGTAGCGGCGTGAGAGAGGTCGACTTTGATCACCGTTTAGAATTACCTTTTACAGCGATAATCGCCGGGGCAAGTTCTTCGGGGAAAACCTATTTTACTAAAGAAATGCTTTTAAATCTGAGTCACTGTTTCATAGGGGCACCCGTTAAAAAAATTGTGTGGTGTTACGCTTCCTATCATCCACTTTATGATGAATTGCGTGAACAGATCAGCGAAACAGAATTTATACAAGGGCTTCCTAAAAGCTGGGAAGATCCCCTCCGGTTCCTTGATAATCATCGATAATTTGATAGACAGCGCGTCCGAAAACAAACTTGTGGCAGAAGCGTTCACGAGATTTAGACATCACCGTCAAATCTCGGTCATCTACCTCGTGCAGAACGTATTTCATCAGGGCAAGTACAGTAGGACTATAGCCCTAAATACTACTTATTATTGTCTGTTTAAGAATGTGCGAGACAGAATGCAAATCAAAGTTTTAGCTCAGCAAATGTTTCCTTGGCAAAAAGATGCCTGCGAAGAGGCCAGGGGTACTTATTGGTCGATTTAAGAGCCGCATGCCCAGAAGAGTTCCGACTCAGGACCGGTTTATTACCGGGGTCGCTCCCCGTCCTCTTTCTACTGGCGAGCCACTGATATAACATTACTAAGCCATGTCCGAGCATCTCAGGAAACACCTGCCGACCCTTAAAGATTTACAGAGGACAAGGGGGGTGAAACGTAAAAAGATTCTATCGGACCCATCTAATGACATAATTTTGGCTCTCTGAAATCTGTCTCAATCTTATAAAAGGCCGTAAACCTTTAACTGTAGCTCAATTTAACAAGTTCAAGAAGCAGAAAAGGCTGATAAAGCTTTTCACCTGTAAGAAAAACAGTGTCGCGAGGAAATGCAAGGCCGTGCTTCAGAAAGGGGGATTTTTATTACTGCTGCTGTCAGTGGCTCTGCCATTCATCACAAGCCTGTTCGCCATGAGCGAGGTGAAAAAAATGTTTCTGTTGAGCCCCCAACAACTGCATATGCTGACCCAGAGGGCGACCCCGCAAACCATCGGGGAATCGGCCGTGGGTGAACTTGAAAACCAGATGCACGGTTTATTATATCAGTCGGGTATGAACTCGTATGAAAAAGTAAAGAGATACAACCAATTGCTACAGAGGTAACTGAATTTAGTCCGAAAAGAGGAAAATCAGGGGCGAGAAATTATCCTTACCGAGTGGAAAGAAAACCAGAGGAGGAGAGACAGCCCGACGGCTCGACTACTACTGACAAATCTGTACAGGAAGTTGTCCAGCAGGTGGTGCCCAGGGCTAGAAAGAACATGGGGTACATCCTGCAGAAACTGCTCGATTCCGACGGGGCAGTACGTTGGACCCAGTCGGGTGAACTCGACATAGACCCATTAAAGGTTCCCATATTTTGGATTTGATGAAAACTTTATCCCAGCCGAAATCCCAGGCCGTTGGATATCCTAAAGGCTGGGAACCCTTTTTAAACGTAATATGCGAATTAAACATCCCCCTCACGACCGTCGGTAACATTCCAGATAGGAAAGCCCTAAGCCATCTTAAAGATTACGGGGGAAGCGCCACGGCTCCTGTGAAAAAGAAGCTCCGGAGACGTACGGGCGACTCTCCGCTCATGGGTACCCCTCACACGCCGCGCGATTCCTCCCCCGAATATCGTTTGTGGCCTTTAAAGGGTACTCCTTATGCTCCATGGATAGATTACAGTGATTAAGTGTTTTATGCGTGTGAAAAAAAAATGCCTGTAATACCGATTAATAAATGTTAAATTTATTGAATAAAAGGTGTCACTTTTTTTTTTCCAACAATAATCTAACAACTATAACAATCTTTAAATAGTTTTAAGGAACATACATTTTGCGGCTTTGAAAGTTTATCGGCATTAACACGGCTAATACACTTTGAATATTTCTTGATAAACTTGGATACTAGAGCGTCGTTTTTCCTCAAGTCGTCAGAGTACAACATCATAGCCTCTTGAAATGAAAGTCCCTTGAAGCGGTGGTAGAGGAAAAAGGCGACGTGGGCCCCGCACGTGGAGGAAAAGTCGTGTTGAACCTGACGCACATTATACCTTATTTCGGTAGCGTGCCTCCCTAAGAAGCGCATAAAACTTTTAGGGTAGTAAGGGTAATCGGGGGGATAACCGTAAGAATCAAAGAAGGAGGCTTTCCCCTCTTGGGGCTCCAAAATTATCCCGATCCAGTGTTCACCCTCTCCATCCCGGTCGTGCGTGTTTGCGACCAGAAAAGCAGGCTTTGTGTCTAGGTGGGTGGGTAATAAATCGCTAGACCACACACCTCCAAAAGCATTCCCCAGGAGGGGCCGTAAAAGGCAATCCAGCTGGTGAGTGTTCATGATTAGAAGTCCACCAAAACCTGTCTCTTGGAGTTTATTTCAATCACGCTGTCGAAGCAGGCGTAGACGATGAGACTCATGGTTCGAGGTATCGGGGCTCTGAACCTTAAATCCAGACGGCACGTGCTGCTGATGATGGGTGACAGGGCAACGCCGTCCAGCTCGTCGTCTCGGGAGAGATTGAGAGCAAATAGCGAGTATCCGTTTTCAAAATCCTCATGGTTAATGCATAGCGACGAATCCCTTAAATGCCTGTTTGTTGCCAGGAAAAGGTTGTAAAACTCTCTGACCAACTGCCTCGTGTTAAAATCGGGCTGGAACAGTTTGCTCGGTATGTGTCGGCCGTTCACAGAGAGGCTCAGAAATTCCAGGTCACAATGCTGAAACCTAAATGGGTTTCTGTTTCGTGTCCCCACGAACGCGGCGTGATCCACGATACCCAAAACAATGTAGTGTGGTAAGTTACCCAGGAAAAGATTGTCTTGTGGGCAGACCTGCGATTGCGCGGGCAGCGTATAATTTTTAACGACTACCCTGATTATAGGGTACAGGGTGTTTGCTTTCATGAGAGCGGCCGAGTGACCCAACGACACTGCCGGGGAGACGTCCACTTTTTTCACAAACAGGCTGGCCCTCAGTATTTTCGGCGCATAATCGCCGTCATTTCTAGACATGAGACTAAAGTCGCTTTTAACCTTTACAAACTTGAAGCTTATATCCACGTTGTTTAACAGCATTCATTCGCTGAAAAAAATATCAGCGTGTATAGGGCTGATGAGAGAAAATTCCTGTGAGTTTATACAGAAGGCAGCTTGCTTCTGCAATCCCGCGTTAGGGCCCTGGGGGGTGATGTCCACGCTGTCCAAGTCGGCTCCGACATCTTTGTACCAGAGCCCTGCAGAAAACTGACTCTCTAGTGTATCTGTAGAAAAATTGAGCAGGGTCTCTATGAATGACCTATAGGGGTGCGTGGCCGACGAAGAACTGCTCAGGACGTCGTTCAGACTCACATCCAGGTGAGAGAATATACAGATCTATGGATAATTGCATCATAGGGGCCGCAAACAGGTCCAACTCAGATTTGGTGCATTCGGCCGAGAGGCAGTGAGCTAGAGCCATTCTTCCTTACTCGCCGTCTTCTTAAAATATGTCCCCGGGGGGTTTCCTGTTTCTCTTAGCAGGTCGAGACTTGGGAATCCTGACAGCTCTGCTTTTTTTATGACCCTGCCTGGGTAAAGGCGCTGTGGCTCTTTTCAGCAGACCCGACCCTTCTTGCTTGGGGTCACCGTTGTTTGTAAACCGGCCGCTGACAAGATCCAAAGCTATTACTTTGGCCGCCGATTTCAAATGAGGTTTCACTATTTCGGCCCCACACTTAAGAAAGGGTAAAACAAATCTAAAAGCCCTATTGAGCATGGAGCCCAACCCACGTCCATACATCACGGGGCCCCCGCAAAACCGGGGAGCCCACGTCCCGCCTGACTGGTGTAATATTGGATGAATCTCTGCGGGTTGTGCTGTGCCATGGTCTCCTTTTTTATGTTAAATGGGGATCTTTGACACAGGGCGAAAGTGTAGGTTGACGATTTTCCGTAGGAGAAATTAATCAGAGTATTCTGATCGTTCTTTATCTCAATATGCAAATTCTGGAGGCTCTGCTTGTTCACCGGTATGTAGTGCAGCTTGTGGAACGGCAAAGTGATCACGTTGCCGAACCCACTGTCTATATTAATGGTTCTTAAGAGCGGCATTACAAATCCCCCCACGTGCGGCGGTTCCACGACGTTACAGTAGACGTACATATTATAGAATCCCATGTGAATGTCGGCCGGGTAGGGTGAGGTCGACCCGCTACCTCCTGCGTTATACCAGCGACCTGGCTCGAAGCCCAGCATGTAGGCCAGGGTAGGTTTAAATCTGACTCTGTATTTCTGGTGTCCGGTTATATTAACCCTTCGCGTAATCACGTTGTATGAGAAGGAAACATCTGTACCTAATTTTCTTGATGAAGCGTTGACACAATCTGTGAGACAGATTCATAATATTCGATTTTAATTTTCCAAGGGAAAAGGTAAGGCAATTATACTAAAGGATCGGCCTCTCTTTTTGCTTCCACCTCTGTATCCCGCAATTCAAAACCATTTTCCGGGAATGTAACATTTCGCCACGTGTAACAATACATGATTTCAGCCAGGCCTACTTCGTAGGGCCCCCAGAGCTCTATAGGTCGCGACAGCATCATGGTGTAATCCGAACTCTGGTTATCGGGGAAGAAGGAGAGACAAGAGTTTGACGGTGGCGTGAGGTAAAAAGAGGGGCGATCCTCCATTTTTTTCTTTTCATTTAAAAAAAATAAAAAATTTAATCCGTATCAAATCCGACCGCAGTATCCACGAATCAAACCTCGAGGGCCAACCCTGCCAGCATACTAAAAACCACTTTTTCCCCTTTTCGTCGGTCTTTGAGCCTATAACCTTGTCGACCTTGAATGCGCGTTTCGGAGATATTTTGACTTTCTGCAGCTCCGCTTCAGAGAATGTGCCCTCGAGTATTTCACCGCGCATGTCCCTCAATTTATACATCGGCGGCGATCTGGGTACACGTTCGCATATGACAAAGTACTTGTCCGTAAATGTCTGCTCGTACTTTTTGTCAAATATCTGACTGAGCTTGGAGACTCTCACAATGTCCCCTATGTTAAACTTTTTTTCAGAGGACCGTATAGATTATCAAATACTAGATGTGCATTATCGGCCGTGACCTCGGAAGGTTTCATTTTAATAGCACTGTGAAATGACTGATTGTACCCCTTTATTAGATCGTCCAACACATCCACACATCGCTGGGTGTTTTTAGCCGTAAAGTACCTGTACATCCTCTCTTTTAACGTTCGGTTAAATCTCTCTACGACAGAAGCTTTAAGTTCACTGCCCGTGGTGAAATTGGTGATTTTATGACTTTTTAAAAGTGTCTGAAAAGTCTGATTTAAAAACTCTTTACCGGCATCCGTCTGTAACTTGAGGGGCACGCCCCCTCGGTTAAAATAGAATCAAAGGCCTCCATTACAGCCGCCCCAGTCTTGTTTCTTATCGCACATGCGTAGGCCTTTTTAGAAAAGACATCAATCACCGTAAGGAGATATTTTTTCCCGTTATTGTATGTCGCCAGCCCTTGCATGTGGCATAAATCAGCCTGCCACTGATACATGGCTCTCGGTATAAACACTGTTCCTGGGGAAATTCTTTTTAACCCGTTTATGTAAAGTATAACTGCCTTGCATAGACAGCCACTCTCTGATGTCATCAGTAGCCACTTTTTTCCCCGGATCATCGTCCGCGGCTCTCTGCAGTCTGGAGGCACCCCCGTATGACCCAGGGTGTCTGGGGTCATAGTACGTACGGCTCAAGACACGAGCTGTAGTCTTGGCAACAGACATGCTTTTTCACACAGTGAGGGGGGTGAGAGCGAGGATGCTGCATTTTATAGCCATCTGGGGGGGAGTGAGTGAACACCACATTTCTGCATTTAACCCATATGCGTAGAGTTTTTATTACAAAAGAGTTAAAAAAAAGACTATTACAAAGCCATTCAACTCAATTTTATTGCATACATTTGGTGAAAGATATAGTTTTAAAAATGTGATTATGTCACGGTTCCCCCGCAGGGGGCGAGGAGGGAGAGTGAGGGACGGGCGCAGGAGACGAGGAGGGAGTCGAAAGGGTCACCCCGGAGGGTGAAGAGGGAGGCACAGTCGCAGCTGGCGACCGCGCAGCAACAGCCGGCGCAGGCGGTGCCGACCGAGGAGGTCGGAGGGGGGGCGCTGCAGGCGACCGACG
>JAODKL010000335.1:0-12091 GCA_026780765.1 Petrocephalus schoutedeni
TTGATTGGAGTTCCTAAATTGCCCGTAGGTGTGTATGTGTGAGTGACTGGTGTGTGAGTGTGCCCTGCGATGGGCTGCCCCCCCATCCTGGGTTGTTCCCTGCCTTGTGCCCGTAGCTTCCGGGATAGGCTCCGGACCCCCCGTGACCCTGACTGGAAAATGGATGGATAGAATATAAATTGGATTTTGTACTATAACTAATCCTACCACATTATTTTTTTGTTTTTACAAGATCCTTTTTGGATAGGGTGACATGGCAGTGAAAAGTCCAGCTAAGCTGCGAGGTATTCTGAATCCTGATGATACCAGGAAGCTAATTCTGCCTGATGGAATTCCAGAGACAATAGAGCAGCTTATGGATGAAGTCAGGAAAGTATGTGGTTTAAATGGGAATTTCAGATTGCAGTACCAGGACAGAGACTTTGGAGATGCACTAGTGAACTTGACCTCTACAGCCGAACTTGAGGATTTGGCAACTGTCAAAGTTATTCCAATAACTGATGACAGCAGCCAACAAATTGTTCTCACTTTCTTTGATTACTTTGTGTCTACTCAATCCAATGAGACAGAGTTTATGTCCACACCTTCCAGCTCTGTCTCTACAAGAACTCAGTTGTGGCCAAAGGAGTTTCCAATCCCTACGTTTTCCTATGACACTGAATTGCAGTTGGAAATGGGAAATGAAGTGTACAGGTCAAACATGACAACGTTGACACTACATCCCAGAGTGTTGTCAGATATTCTGGAAGTTAGCTGAAGAGATCTACAAGTACAAAGGCTACCCAACAGATGATGATTTCAGTGATGTTGCTGCAGCACTAATTAAGAAGCATCCATGCCTATCTGAACCTCATTCATTTAATGGCTGCCATATGGGTGGAAGCAGCGGCTTAAGACAAAAATGGGCAACTACCGAACTCAGCTGAAGTGCATCGGGTGTTCTGAATTACTTATAAATTCGCTCAAGTCCAAAGCTACAGAGGATGCACTGCCAGCAAAAAATGTAAAAAGACCTAGGAGAGGGGAGGCCAACCACATACCTGACATTCCAACTGGAGAGACCCCAGACAAATTGGAAAATGAAAGACTGTCACTTATAAGTGAAGTGAAGAAGTGAAACAATCGTACAGTGATTAAAGACAAAATGGACAAGACATTTTCACTGCAAAGACAGGAAGGTGTGGGAAAGGAAACCAGAGTGGAAGAGTTGAAAGAGAGATGGCCTGCGTTGTTCACAGTTGATGAGGTAAATCAAAGCCAATAGGTCAGCAATGACTTATATAATTATATCATCTATCACAAGAAAACTGCCAGTCAAACCAAAAGCATGTTTCTTATGTCAAATATAAGATCTTGCAGACCACACAGTTGCAAAGTAATATGGAGTGTTCATTTGTTTGTTGTTTGTGTTTTTTTTATTTATTTATTTAATTGAAAGATCAATGCAGAATTTGTGAGAATTACGACTGTTCAACCACGATTCCTGGCTTCCTTGGACAAGCACCATAACAAGCTGATTGAGATCATACGGAACTAGGGAGGAGAAAAGAGAAAAGACTAGGGATATACTGACGGCTCTTGATCTGGTATGTACTTGCCCAGAACAATATTTAATTTAGCAATTCTTGAGTAATAGTGTTGATATTACTGTGCAGTTAGATTACATATTGGAAGATGTATACTTCATTTATGGTTCATTTATGTGACAGACCTTGTAGCTGATTTGCTCAAAGCATTTGTAAATCATGATTACTCTCTCTGGCAAATTTATGCATTATGTAGTGTTGATTTAAGTTGTACAATTGGAGAGTCTAATTTTGCATTATGTGTGTCTTTGTGTTCTCGATTACAGTGCCTTACAGTGAATCTGAAATGAGAGTGCCTGCTGAAGGGTCTAATTATCTACCTTGGGGAAGATGAAGACAAACTATTCAAGGAGTATCTGGTAAGTAGGTTTGCATTGATCCTTTGAAAAGATAGCACTGAATATTTCCTCTTTAAAGCTCATGTATGGTCCCCGCTTCTATAAAAATAAGAAATAAGGCGTATTGAACATTCAAGTATTATTGCCTATTCCTCTAATTACTGTTGAGTTCTCTATTCCGCAGTCAAATGTTTACTATGGAAAAATATTTGAATTAACAACTACATTTTTTTTGCAAGTCATTACATTTTCACATTACTAGAATGCTTTATGATTACTAGAATGTGAAAATGGGCAGATGGTGGTCTAGTGTGGTGTTTAGGGAGTTGCCCCTGTGACCGGAAGGTCGCTGGTCCTAATCCTTGACTGGGTTTGTTTACCACTGAGGTACCCGTGAGCAAGGTGCTGTCCCCAAGCACTAGTCTGGGAGAATTGTTTGTGAATATATTTTTATATGTCAGACACTGCTTGCACCTAATAACAAACAAGACATTTATTAGAAAGTTATCAGGTTGGTCAGAAGGAAGAAGCAGAACAAGAGCTTGAGAGATGTACAATGGCAGTGTTTGTCATCATGGAGGAGGTGGATCCTCTCCAGGCACCACTTGACATTGGGGTCGTTATCGAAGGTGTGAAAATCCTTAATGAGCTGCCGTCACTCTCACATGGATGTGCCGTGTTATTTGGCCTCATCTATGCTCTGAACTTGAGCTATCCGAGTGAGTTAAAACATACTTTTGATGCACTGCAGAAAAAATTCATGGAGATTGAGCCAAAGAAAATGACACGCAGACTATTGAATTGATCAAAAAGAAATTTTGTTCTCATTTATATGTGGTATTCAAATACATACATAAATCTGGTCTTAATTCCAGATTTTCACTGTTTCTTCATGTAAATGTTGAGGTACTGATAACACTGAAAATGTGTCGAAATGTTAGTTTTGTTGCGAGGAGGAGAAGGAGGATTTTTTTGTTACCTGATTTATGCCATAGTAGTTGATTTGATCAAACAATAGGAATATATTTGCTTTCACTGTTAGAGACTATTTAATGGCAATTGCCCTACATTTCTCAGGTTTTTAAAGAAGAAATGTGCAAACGTTCTATTTGTATAAAAATGTACAAGTTGCTTTTAATGTGGTAATGGTTTAATAATACTTGATTTTTCACTGTTAGACACTTTGCTTAATGGCTATTGCCCTATGCTTGAAAAGTTTTGAACGAGAGATCTGCTCACCTTTCGTTTTAATAAAATTAAAATTGTAAAGAAATTGTGTTATTTTGTATTGTGAATAAGTAGTTTATTAAATAATATGGATTAAAATATAATTAAATCTTGTTTGTACTGAATCAGAAAATCAACTTGAGAAATGTTAATAAAATTGCTTGTAACAAAATTAATTTAATTTTAAAAAAAGCATGTATTGCCTTTATAACCAACAATCTTTTTACTTTGAATGAATATATCTTTCCTTTGGCAAAATTTAAATTTTCAGTTAGTATCAAATCATATGTTAACGTTTTCTCTAAATTATAAATATAGTTTTAAAGAAACAAACAAATAAGTGTAACAAATTACATCAATTATTTTAAGTTGGTCCGAAGTGTGACTTTTTTTCAGTCTGCCTACATTACTTGAATTGTTTGTTACACAAATTCATAGGATTTTAAGAAGTAACGTCACCGACAGCAGTTTCACTATACATTTGAGAAGCTCAGAGGTTAGCCGATACCGAGTACTGATCCGATACCTGGGTGTGTATCTGTATATACAGTTGTTGGTACTACTAGCCCTGTATTAATTGACAGAATTATTTCATGCTGTGCTTTAGATTTATCCTTTAATAAAACATGAACAAGTACATATAGTGAACTAGAGTGTTTTTATTATCTGACATACATTTAACAGTATTACTTATTTTTGAAAAAGAAACTGAACTTCAACATCTGAAAAAGAACTTCAAATGCAGCCACAATTCTAAAACTGTAAACTGAAAAAGGTATTTTAGTATTTAGTATTTTATTTTTACAATATAACTGTATAAATGTGGAACAAATAAATCTAGGAATATAAAAAAATAAATATAAATAATATAAGAAAATAATCCTGCAACTGCAACTGGTCCACTTGGTAGCATTTGTATTTTTTTATAGGAGCAAAGAAAGCATAAATCCCACTTATATTAGTGATCACAACTTACGTGTTACTTAACTAAAAATGGCCCACAATTTTTCTCCCTTTGACAACAGCGTTGCTTACACTTATATTGCGAGAGCAGCCCCTTGTGTTTCACAAGTTGTAACAAGTGCACAAAACAGCCCAAGCTAGCAAATAATCCATCTCTTTTTTCATATTACTCACGTTGTCTCGCACAATTGTTGCCACTTTATTTTCCACTAAACACTACTCAAATGTTGGTTTTACAAAGACTGCATATCGCTGCGTTACTACATAGCTCAACCTGCTATACTATATACCACCATCATCAGGCTGATCAGCAGCGATGGTGAGTCAGTGTACAGGGAGGAGGTCAGACTCCTGCCAGAGTGGTGCCAAGACAACAACCATACCCTCAATGTCAGCAAAACGCTGATCATGCTGATAACGTATTTCCACAGGCAGGTCCACAGCCCCATCCCCATCCTGCTCTGCTCAAGATTACAAAACCCTGCATGGGGTGGTCAAAACTAGACATAGGCAATATGGCCAAAATGTCATAATGATATTTTTGGCTTGAATCATGAGCCATTTTGTTTTTCATTGTTTACACACCAATCTGGAATCCATGTACATGTTAATAATCATTTAACTGCAAGAAACTCTGCTTGTAGCATTAGTATAATAAATCTGAGGTATGTACAATCCTGTATTAAAAATCATTATAAAATACTCATTATAGCAGAAGTTCTGGAAGTCTCCCACAAATTGACAACACTTCCCTGACACCTGCAAGTGATGCACAATGTCCTAGAAATCTGTTACTGAAATATTCAGAGGAGGTAAAATTAACCAGCAAAAAACTTGACCACGGCAACCCCACCCCACCTAGTGGGCAAATTTTACCCCTATCCTGCTTTGCACAGAGCAGAAAACCAAGCACAGCCATAAAGCATACAACTCAAACAACTGGAGAGTAACTAACATAACTGAAGCACAAGTGGAGCGACACTAATGTGGCAACTTTGGTATACCTCAGTCTCTCTTCTTCTGTCCACATCACAAGAGACAGGTGGGTCAGACACAGTCAACCAGAGCATGATGAAAAGTATCCACCTGGCTTTATCAATATATACTTGACCCCAGGCAGCATAGTGTTAACAGGCCGCAGGCTTTCGGTATTGACAAGCATGCAAGTTTCACAAAGCTACCATAAATATTTCAGCTCCAACGTCCCAGAAAGATTACGTTTGCCGCCAGCTACCAAAAAATAAAGTTTAGAATTTTTACCCATGGAAGACTTCTGGGCCAAAATCAACAGTGTACAAAAATGGGACAAATCTCACAAGCTACAAAATGATATGGTCTGAAACTTAATGAAGAGAGATTCTGTCAGAGAGCTACAGAGAGGCTTACTTAATAAAGGCGGAGGCATTCTCTGAGTCTGAAGAGCACTATACGCCAACAGTCACAGGGGAATTCCTCAGGGACACAACGTATCGGCCACTGCCAGGGAAAACGGGGCTTAACTCAGCCAGGCGTCTGAAACAGATTGTGGATGTGGAACATGCCTGCCCCCTGCACAGAGAAGCCCAGCAGGGTGGGGCTATGACTGACTGGTGTATCTATCAGAGGGAAGTGTGCTGCCACCCAGCAGTGTGAGGAGGAAAGAAAAAACAAAGTGGGAGAGGTAATAAACAACATTAATATTTATAACCATCTGCAAAGCCAACAGTTATATTTTCATTTAAAATCATTGGCAGACACATTTGTCCAGACCAAACTATAATTCAATCCAAGCATGTTACTAAGCTCATACAGACAAAAGTCTTCTAGGTACAAGTTAATTTTATATAAAAGGTCCTAAAAGCTTGCGATTCAATAATACACAAACAAGCTAGAATTATCACATCTTACATTAAACACGTGGAAATCATATTGAAAAACACAGAAGGGGGCATCCATTAAACGTTTATATTTTATTTAATGATTTTACAGGTACATTTCTCCAGTGATGAAAGGCTGAGGTAAGAGTACAGGGTTAGAGAACATCCTGGAGCTTGTGGGGTTGGGTTTTGCTCCTAGGCCCAACAATGACATGGTTACTCTGGATGTAAACCCACAAATTTCTCAATATGGGTACAGATCAATAACCTACTGAGGTGTACACCACCCCAAATATAAATAAATTCAGACCTTAAAATTATGTTTGTAGCTGTGGTGAACATCCTCTCCCTTCCCGCACAAGTACTGCTCTGAACTATTCTGCGGATCTCCATAATGTCAGAGAGTTAAAGGAACTCCCAAGTGTGATCTACCATGTGTGACACTTCATAGTACTTTCTGAACTTTACTTGAAGAGTAAAGGCTTTAACAGACTTCATATGGGTTATAAATGTCCTACCTGGGGACACTGGTGAACTGTAGATATCATATGAAGAAACTTCTTTTCTGTCATATTCTTTGTTCATTAACCCAATAAGAATGTTCTGTGACAGATCAGAGCCTGAAAACTCACGATGTAAGGCTCTAAAGCACATTCATAGCAAACAGGTCCCAAGAGTATGATTGGAGGGGTCTGTGAGTCTCACATTCAGCTCTGAAGCACCAAGTGTAGAGATATTCTCTACGGCTGAATCCCATTTCTCCCCTTGGCCCTACTCCTTTGTCCTACCCCTCTGTTTTGCGCATTCACGTGTAGGGGTAGGGTGTCCCATTTCTCATCTAGACAATGGGGTAGGGGTAAGGGGAAGGGCTAACTAAGGCTCACTCCAAACGGAGGGGTAGGAGAAGGTGACGTGAAAAGAGACATACAAATGTGAGTAATTTCTGCGTTAATAAAGAATTCAAAATTATGACAACCAGTGTATTGTCTAGTTTGATTTTGTTTTGTATTCTTCATTAAAAAAAAGCTAGCGTGGGGTCGGTCGCTATTTGTGCGTGCAGTACGAAAGTCAAGCAGTGGCTACTCTGCATAAACAACAAATATATACTCACATAAAAACACACAAAGAAATTGCTAGTATGGTCACTATTTGTGCATGGGGAACTTGACGAAAGTCGAACATCCAGTTTGCCGTTTCACTTCATATTAGTGCAGACTGTCAGGGCTGCTACAGGGCACTGTTGAGCTCATATTATCTATCTACCTAATTTATTACTGATGTGGTGCAAGTCACCACGAACCCAGTATTTTCCTGCTTGTTTACAATGGGTTTCTACTGTTATGCATTGCAAAATACACCTTGCTGTCTGGGTTTGTATAGCTGCGGTCTGTTTAACTTCCCATATTATCCGTCATTCCAGGGAGTACAGAGGAAACTAGAAGGCTCATTAGATTCAGAGCTGAGAATGAGCAGCCTTTTTTAAAATCAAAAAGTACTGCAAAGTCATTTTGGGAGTGAGCAATTTGTTTAATGTTGACTATGGTTTGCTGCAAACAAATGCAAAAAATGCCAACAACCCAAGTTATGGAAATAATAATAAATAATATATAAATAATAAGGTATCCATTAAAATTAAATTAATATCCTCCGATGACGGCATGTTGCAAGCAAAAACACGGCGTGTCTGCCTATGTAAAATTCACCAGAAACTAATGACGACGTATCACGTTACTGAAGTGCTGTCCCATTTTGTAGGGGTAGATTTCAACCCCTATCCCTTGCCACTCCAAGGAGTAGGGCTAAGGGTAGGGTCAAGGGGAAAAATGGGATTCAGCCTACAACTGAGATTTTCACTTCACAGACACCAGTGGCTGAACACTGCTGCTGCAGCCAAGTTGTAAAAACCTGGCTTAACTGGGCTCAGCACCTCACCATTAAGGCAATGGGCAATGGTATAAGACATATGAGCACTTCTCAGGGTTGATGGCCATAACAGAGAATTATCACACAGTGATGGGAGTGGGTGGGAAATTAAAAACATCTAATATTAGAGCAAGCCTGTATGCTTGTGTTCAGCGCATGTCATACTAAAGTTCCCACTACCAGAATTTAGAGTCCTCACAGCCCAAAAGATTCATACCTGGAATATAGAACAAGTACCACACAGAATCTTAGGCCCAATGCCTCTCTGCAGAGAGAACAAAGGCTCATCACTGGTCAAACAGGGTCAGCAAAAGACAGGGCCAAGAAAGACACACCCAGAGGAAAAGCCAGAAGATCTGGGAAATGGCAAGGCAGGTCAAGGAATACTGTGACACATCTGAGACAGTTTTCACCAGAAACCTACCATTTAGCCAAGGCAGCGAGGCCGCTCAACTTAGAGGGCACAGATATGTGATGGATACATTGCCATATTTATCAACCTCTCTGACACAGCAGAATGTTTTATTTGATGTTTCAAATTCTGATATTTCATTCAAACCCCATCACT
Source organism: Petrocephalus schoutedeni (assembly GCA_026780765.1). NCBI lineage: Eukaryota > Metazoa > Chordata > Actinopteri > Osteoglossiformes > Mormyridae > Petrocephalus > Petrocephalus schoutedeni. The sequence goes on from JAODKL010000335.1 coordinate 8,462, forward strand.
TACAAGCTGGGATCTCCCATTATGGAAAGGAACATCCGGGCTGTCCTTACCATCTAGCCTCATGGGGACATGCAGAAAGAAAATGGATGGATTATGGTTCATAGTGAGAAACACACCTGTTCTGCTCATTTAAAACCTCTGACATATGTGCCCTTATGCAGTTCATTTATAAAATATCCCGATGTCGGATAGGACTGACAACTATCCCAAGTGTCCGATCTCCTATCGTCAGCGCATCAAGACATTGTGACAGAGAGCAAACCACCAACAGATATGTTACGGTTCGGACCGGGTATCGTCAGCCTATCTGGTCCAGAAGAGCCGATCGTACCGCGATGCAGCGTAAACGGAAAACAGGCAAAAGCACTGGCAAATGTCGCCAAAAAACTCGGAGTAAGTGACAGTAACGAAATGAACCAGGCAGACCTGTAATGAGCGCTGATGGCCGTGAGGTATTCATTTTCACGGCCAACACTCGGTGAAATGCCCATGTTAGTGACAGGCATGGAGATATGACTGGATTAACCAGTCCCCAGAATTCAAGCTGTTTTATTACATTTTCAAATTCACAGTTTGCAATATTATTTCTTCATGCTAATACTTCCATATACACAGACCTTTATTTCATTTTTGTTGTCTTGTTTGTATTGTTCTTGGAACAAACGCCAAATCAAATTCCTTGTAAGTGTGATCTTACTCGTCCAATATAACAACACTGGTTCCGATTCAAAGACTTTAATCTTCGATCACACGTCTTTCTTAAGGGACACACTAGCTTATGACAGCTCTTTCACGGAAAAGTCACGGACACGTTGGCTAATAAACGCAGGGATCGCAGTTCAGAGGTAAAACCCCCGCATGTAACTGGCGAACCTGGAGCAGCACATCTCCCTTTTGATCACTTAATTAAAAAGCCAGTGTCGCCAAACCCCTCTGGCAGTGAAGCATGCATCGGCTCATTACCCGGGGATGCAATGGCTGAAATGCGGGAAATGGAAGCTAACATTCCGCTCCGTGACGGAACCCCCGCGATGCACGGCGGACCGTACGTCTCCCAGGCTGGGGACACGAGTACCTCTTTGACTGGTGGGAATTTCTTCCTGCACTCCATGGACAGTGATCGCAGGTCGCCCTGCATGTTCTCTAGTAATTTCTTCACCTCCTCCGGGCTGCTGGTCGTCATCGTGCCGTTTCCCACAGTAGCAGCACTGCCAAGGACAGGATAAAAAGAAAAAAAAGGAAAAAAAAAACAGTGGCAGAGTCGCAGTCTTGTAAGTGAGTCCGGGCTGCTTTCACCACCGGGTATCGATCAGTGTGCGACCAGAGGTGCTCCTATTGACGAGCCCCTCCGGCGGCGGGAGATGACACCGTCTCTAATGCTGCCACCGCTATCATGGTACACAGGTCCTGCGAACGCTGTACGTCGGCGCAGTTTCGACCCACAATGGCCGACTGCACGCCGACACGTCACTCGGATTTCCCTCAACAGGAACGGGCTCTGCGTCGACACCCCCCCGAAATGGCTGTTCTGCAAGCTGTGGCTTTGACCAGTTATAGATAATCCGAAGCGCGCGTCATTGTATGAATTATGTTGTCTTCCCTCACCTATTGGCACTGCCATCGCCAGATGTTTGTTTGTGTGTGTGTGCGTGTGTGTGCTTGTGCGTATTTAGAGAGCGTCTTACAGTTGAACTAGACAACATGTTCTGAATTACCTAGAAAGATACCTGGACAACATAACCTTCTTCATCACTGTATTAAGCCTTTGGGGAAGCAGGGTGAAGATATTCCTCTTCTGTCTGTCTTTCTTCATTCTAATTTAGCATTTATTGGTAAACCAAATGCATGAAAGACTCGACAGTCAAGAAATGTTTACAAAAATATAAAATACTCTGTACAGCATATAGGGCATCTTCAGCAGCTGACATCTGATGATCAAGATCAAATGCTTTCAAAGAAATGGCTTAGTCATATTGTAAGCAAATATTAACAAACAATGTGTACAATGTTTTCCATAACTACTTGCCCAGTGTGTCTAAAGTCTATCCCAGGAAGCAGAGGGTATAAGGCATCGGAACAGTTTGTATGTATATATCACTGCATCACAGGATAAAAGCACACACATACAGTCATACAGTACACTATGTACAATTTAGAAATGCCAACTGTCGAAAGTGACACCTGGATTATCACTAATGTTTATGCTTGTATTAGTTTAGTGGTTGCTGCCCCCAAGTGGTGAAGTTCCAGTGATGAAAATACAGAAATGCATGGCAGCAAAGAGTTCTTGTGTTTGAAAAATAAAACAGCATTTATCTATCTATTTATCTATCCATAAACTTCAAATTTCAACCACTTATCCTGGTCAGTGTTACTGGAGGCCTGGATCCTATCCCAGGAAGCACGGACCACCCAGGATGGGATGCCAATCCATAAGAATGTACATACAAACATACACACATGCACTAGTACCTGTAAGAAACCTGTGCGCCTGGATAAACAACAACATAGCAATAACAAAATACCAAGCTGCAACTTGGTAGGATGCACAGTACTTCTCTTTGTAATTGTCAGAGAGTCATGAGAAAGTTTCCAATATTTCAGTGTTTCACTGAGCCTTCCATTGAACATAAACCTTAATTAGTTATTCAAAAACAGTTCATTCAACTGATGACTTGAAATTGTAAGTGAAATATAACCAGCTGCATTTAAAAACAATACATTATTTTTATGGTCATTAAGATGCAATTTTATTAAATAGTGTGCTATAGGCAGGGCCGGATTCTGGCATAGGCAAACTAGGCAGCTACCTAGGCACAAGTGGCACAAGGGGGCCCAGACATGCTGGGTGATATAAGTGATATATCAATTTATTGGCATATAAAAAAATAAACTAATAAAATGGAAGACTTTGAAAAACTAAGGAACATTGATTGATAGCACACATCAGCATCACAGAAACTAATGCAATTCCAACTAATCATATAGTAGTCTTAAAAATGGGCATCCTTTGTCCAACAAATACACAGCAAGATTGACTGAGTTAGCAGAGCACAGCAAAATACTGCTGTTTTGGTTGTACACGTGAATCATGGAAGAAATAAGAGCTTCCTCACAGGAAACTTCAAATGTTAGTGAAGAAAGTAACAGCACAGCATCTTTACAACTAGGAAATATTGTGGATAAACAAGTTAAAAATATATTGGTGGTGTGGCTGTACTTGTAACATGTAACTGGTGCTGTGCACTCTAAACTACCCCTTGGTATTTTTTGCCAAATGGGGGGAGCGGGTATGAAGGAGAGGTCTCCAAGCTGTGGGAGGGGGAAGGAGGGCTCCCCCATTGTAAATTTTGCCAGACGTATGGGGGAGGGAGGGCAGTAAATTGTCGTGAATGTTGCATGATCGTCTGACATGAAAAGGGGCAATTGTGTGAAAAGTAAGCTGTGACTGTGTTATAAACTATATAAACTATATATATATAAACTTAGTTCTGTCTTGTTTTGTTCGGTTTGTTTGACTCCTCTGCCGGCGCCTGGGGGATGGGCTTCCCTGTTGGGTCTGGTTCCTCCCAAGGTTTCTTCCTCCTAGGGAGTTTTTCCTTGCCACTGTCGCCTTTGGCTTGCTCACTG
>JAODKL010000336.1:0-10082 GCA_026780765.1 Petrocephalus schoutedeni
ATTGTGGTCTTGTATACATTATCAAAGGTAAACTCATTGTGGTCTTGTACACATTATCAAAGGTAAACTCATTGTGGATTTGTATACATTATCAAAGGTAAACTCATTGTGGTCTTGTACACATTATCAAAGGTAAACTCATTGTGGTCTTGTAGACATTATCAAAGGTAAACTCATTGTGGTCTTGTATACATTATCAAAGGTAAACTCATTGTGGTCTTGTACACATTATCAAAGGTAAACTCATTGTGGTCTTGTAGACATTATCAAAGGTAAACTCATTGTGGTCTTGTATACATTATCAAAGGTAAACTCATTGCGGTCTTGTACACGAGCAGCGTTGCAGAGAAATGCAGCTGAACGGAATGCGTGGAATGCAGCGCATGCGCAAACAATCACATCTGCCAACGTCTAAGGTAGCACAGATCGGTGGGCTGGGTGACCTAAGTGCGAAATGTTTACTGCGCGTGCGCAAAACAGCTGGGGAGCACATATCGGTAGGTAGCAGTATTCGGCAGAACACCGGACGTCCACAAAACTCAGTCAACCGCTGACTAGCAGTTGAGACTTAGGCTAGCGCGAACCAGCAACGCATCTGAGCCGGCGGAGATTAGTCTCGTCGCACGGGGCCCAAGTGTAAAACCAAGACCTTATTCTCCTGCCGGTGAATCACAGATGCCCACTCTCTTTATGCCCTCGCTGTGATAGCAAGTCTGGAGAGTCCTGAACAACAGCATGCAGACACTTTTAAAGGTCCCGCTCTGTATGACACATGAGGTCTCTGGTTTCAGGACCACCCCTCATGCAGTCACAAGAGGGCGCCCCCTAGGTGTGGAGCATAGTACTTACAAGGCACTGACTGAATTTAGAATTTCTAATTCAAGGATTGTCAGAAATGCCATCACTACAGATAATAACAAATACAACGAAGCTACCAGGGGTGGAAAACGTGGCCACCCCTGTTCCTATTCATTTTTTTAATATAGCACCTTTCAGAACAGTGTTGCACCCAAGGTGCTTGACACAGGTCAATAAATCTGGCCCATGGATTTGCTGGTGCTGTACCCCCCAGTCTCTTACTTTGATTGTCCACACCTGTCCCACCACATGGCCAGTAAGTTTTATCATAGGATCCCCTATAAATAAAACTGTCCCCTGATAGCCAGACCAATCCAAATTTTCTGCACCAGTAGTGACAGCTTCTTTCAAGGTGGCTTGAAAAATCTAAAGGTCCCCACAAAATTCCACTCTTACAGGAATAAGCATCTGCAGAGCAATAGATCAGAGAATATCTCCATTTCAGAAGTTATATGATGATTTTGGATACCTTAAAGGCATGGAAACTATTCCCTGAAATCTTAAAAAAATATTTATTCTCACACTGCTACATTGACTGTCTTAAAGGGGCACTCCAAAACTTCACTCCAAAACTGAAAAATATATTTCTTAGAAGAACTACAGTGCTATCTATCCATCTAGTTGCTTTGCTGGGAGTTGTCTAGCTTTGGATATGTCAGCCATAGAAATGTTGGGCTTCTCTCAAATATAACTGGAATGAATGTCATTCTTTCAGTGGTAATTAAAGTGCCAGAAAACGACATGGCCAAAATGACACAAGAGTGTAGATCACACAGCAGGGTGAGCCAGTGTTCCTGGAACAACTGGGGTTAAGGGCTTTGCTTGAGAACCAAATAGCAGTACACTCTGCCAGCCATGGGATTCAAGTCCACAAACTTCCAATCGGCCACAGAGCCACATGCCACCCCATGGCATCCAAGGCGGTGCATTTGTAAGGCTTCGCTCCTGTGCACGCCTTAAGTGTTCGTGTGACTGTGAGAGGTTCCGCTTCCCATATCGTATGCGTATCATGTGCCTTCACTGACAGGTACAGGACACTGCATATCTTGACTGAAGTGACTGCCAGTTGTTGACTATCAAGGAGGGTTTAAATGGGTGGTGAAAGTTAAGTAACCAATAGCAACCACTCATGCACTACGGGGAATGTATGTCTTAAGCCGATAAAGAAAAATTCTGCATGGAAAATATATTTTTGATGAATGGCAACGAAAACATGCTGCAAACAAAATTCCCTGGTATTTCATAATTTGGCCCCAAAAAGTTACTAGATTAAGTAACAACATTACAGGATCAGCCAGTCAAGCCTCAAAGACAAAAAGGTACTTTTTGCAAGTGGTATTCCTGCAGTAATGAAACACAAGTCTGTATTTGACCCACAAACTTTTATCTGGATGGAGTATAATTACCCAGCAAAGGTGGCATCTCTCTTGCTGGCGTTTATACAGGGAATGTTCATGAAGCATTTTCACGAACACACCAGTGGAGAAATAAAAGTTACACGTGTGTGCCTAAAGCCTGCACTCTTTGCATGAGGTTAAAAGGTTAACAATGTGAGTTTCTGAATGCTGACCTCCTGTATGGCTGCATGGAGCACCAACATCCCACACGGTACATTACCTTCATGCAGAGAGTCTCCTACCTTCTGCTAAATGATGCCTCCCTTTGTAACAGGGCAGTTTAAATGTGCCACAGTGAGGGATGAAAGGCCCCCCCCCACCTGTATGAACTGGGGTAATGCAGCCCATGCTGGGGTATCCTGCTCCCAGTCGGCCTTTAGCTAAACAGGCCTTGAGCAGCTCTTAACTCCATTGGCTTCCTTTCTTCTTTGATGTTGTGGAGTAGGGAAAAACAAATCAATTTGCCCTAATAAAATGCAGCAATAACCCTACATAAAATACATCTTTCCAGACGGAATTAAGTGTCCAAGTGAAATATGATCCATTATTCAATCATTTTTTTTCTTAAAATAAGAACATTTTTATTATTGAAAAAAATAAGACCTACATACATACACACACATTTTTATTCATCTTCATACCATTATATGATATATTCAACCATAAATGTTAACATGGACAAAAATAATTCTAATTAGCGCCTTCAGTATTACTGAATATAAACATTAATTTGGCTAGCAGCTCCATCAGTACTGACTAATGCGGCGTACCCTGTGGCCAATGGAGTGGCTGCCCGCACCCCCACCCTCCGAAAGCGGCATACCCTGCGGCCTGCAAGCGTCCCCCCTCCCCGAAAGCGGCATACCCTGCGGCCTGCTAGTGTTCTGCCCCTGCCCCCGGAAGCAGCATACCCTGTGGCCTGCTTGCGTCCCCCCTCCCCGAAAGCGGCATACCCTGCGGCCTGCTAGTGTTCCCCCGCCAGGCTCATCCGGCAGAGACACTGAAACCTGCTGCTTTTAAGAAGCTTTAATGGGCAAACAGCTAACCCTTCTCTGGTGATGGGTTACATTTATTCCGCAGCGCTTATAAAAGGAGAGAGAAAATGACAACAGGCAGCCGCGGCAGAAGTCAGACACATTAATTACAGTGGAAACAGCAGCTTATGGGGAGGCCTGAGAGAGCCACAAGCGCAGTGTGATGCAGGAGGGCAGAGTGCGCCCAGCACTGCCTGAGTATCCAGGAGGGCACAGCGGGGTGCAGTGGCGTTACCCTTATTTAACTGAGGGGGTCCCGAAAATAAACAAAAACCCTAACCAGCGATGATCACCCTAATACTCATAATCAACCAAGACGCTGAATCTCACTGACCTCTAGAGGACAAGCAGGCCTCACAGTTCAGGCCTGTAGTGCTCAAAGTGTGTCTTCTATAATACCAGAGGGGGACACAAATCCCTGTCTAAGGATGTATAAAATCATTTTAACGATGTGCAGTATATGCTGCTCCCCACATCCAGTAACGTCCTAGAGGTTCTTCCTCCGGGTTAGGCTTAGTGGCCATCCCTTATGCCCACGGCCCCATTAAACATCACCTGACCAGCTTCTCTCAGCCAACCCCACCCCAGCTCTCCCCTGTCCCTCGCACCAGGATGGGGGCCACGGCTGAATCTCGCATAGTGCAGTTACAAATAGCGGCTCATTCCTTCACACTTCATCTTACTCAGCAGTTCAACAACTCAAAGGCGACGACCACAACCATGATAACAACAGCAGTAATACCATTTTGACGTTGAAAGAAGTTATTGCCTAACACATTATTCTATACAATATTTTCAATACATAATTTGCGAGTGTCCTGGAGACTTGTGAAACTGCTACTTGGAGGGTGTACAGCTAAAAATTTTCCATATACGTGTCTTTTTGTTTTGTCTTCATAGTTTTAATTCATTGGCAATTTTGGAAGCAATGTTTTTGAAAGCGATGGAGGTCCCTGATATCCGCTTGAAGCGCACGCCGTTAAGAGAGAGGCGGGGCAGTTTGCACACCTCCATCTCCCATTGGACCAGGGTGTCGACGTGGGTGTGGCCATCGCCATGGACACAGAGCAGCAGGAATCTCTCGCGTTGCTCATAATCGCAGTTGTTGGCGTCCAGCACCTTGCGGATCTCACGCATGATGTCGCCGGGCTCCATGGCACTGGTGGTCTTCATACTCCAGGTGAATCGCAGGGAGCGAGGCTTGCCGTCTTTGTTTTCGTCTTTTTGATCCCCAGATACATTGCGACTGAAACGAATAGGGAAGAACCACATAAAAATATCAGAGGAGAAGTGTGTGTGTGCGTATGTAGCTACCAGTGCACATGCTTACTGTGTGCAATTAGGCAATGTGTGTAGATCTAAAATATGAGATGTACTGCAAATAAACCATATGGTTACTCGAAACCATGTAAAAACTGGGTCTCATTCATTCATGTTGCAATCTCAATCACCACACTTGGAAAAGGGACAGTGATTCAGAAAAATATTTTTTCATTCCGTGTTGTAAACAAAGCATGCATCTCATTCTAGTCAGGCATGCAGAAGACAGACAGTGCCACAGTTGGGTCTTGCAAGCAAACAAAAAACACAGGCAACTCTACAGTCAGACCGAACCTCAAAAGGGAGGTGAGACTGGAGTCACACACCCAAAGCTGGCAAAATGAGGCAGGGAATTGATCCATGTTAAGAATAATGCTAAAGGCAGGACAGTGGCCCCTTCTCTTGAAACAGAGCTGGCAGATGCTGAATGTTACCAGTGAAACTATATTAACTGCCATTACCACTAGGGGTCAGTAAAATACAGTCTCATCATAATTGCTGCTAGAGAATGCTGCCCCCCAATGGAGGACCAATAAATATAAGAAACAGTAATAAAGAAGACACCATTAAGTCGAGCAGCACTGATAGGACCCCGCAGAAAATTAGACAGGCAGCATTAAAATAATATTTAATACAATTATGTAAAGCACAGTTTTCTTTTTTTTGCACTTAGTTCAGCAAACTAATATGGTTGTGAGACAACCCTGCAGGTTTATGATCTATAAAAGGTTTCATTTGATACCATGGAAAGTTCCATATTACCTCAAAGATACACTGCTGCTTTTAGATACAGACTGAGAAACTGATAAGGTACAAGACTGATCACATCTATTAAGCAACCATTACATAATATGGAGGTACCACAGCTGTAAGCCTTACTTTTTAATATTTCCATTTTTTTAAATCACTCTGTTCAAAGAAAATGTTTTCACAGAAGAATCAGATGATGGCAAGCTACAATACACAGCCAGTCCTGCTCTGAGTGTAAACATGCATGGGGTGGGCTTCGAACAAGACCTGAAGCCCCCCGGAGAGCCGTGACACAACATCTGCCCAAACAGCAGCGGACGAGGGAACAGCAAGGGTGAGCAGGGTGCTGAGACCCAGGGTGTGAGCACCCCTCCTCACCTTGAGCCTTCAAATCTGCCGTTTCTCTCAAACTCGGCTGGGGCTCTTCGTTGAGAGATGGTGAAAGCACACAGGGGGCAGGGCACAGGGGAAGGGGAAGACAGTGCCCAGGAGAAGGAGAGAAGGAGAAAGAGAAAGAGAGAGAGTGGGAGGGAGGGGGGGAAGGAGAGAGAAAGACAGAACAAAGGCTTAAATCACAGTAAAGGCAGAAGACACTTCAACGGTTTTGCATCCAGGAGAGACAAAAGGAGAGAGAGGGAGCAGACAGGCAGTGTACAGAGTTAGAAAACCAAGAAAGCCACCAGCCAGTCCCTCTGCTCACGTCCACCTCATGGGGGCCTAAATCTGGACAAGTGCCTCAAATGATGTGGGAAGTAACAGGTTTCTGAGCGATGGGAAATAAGGCCCCTCCCTCATGTGACCCATAAGGCCTCCACATGGCATTCTCTGGCACATGGCAGATTCAGAATGGCTGTGCTGGGCACCACAATGGCATTGCTCAGCACAGCTGGCCACCGCTCTTTCTTGCTTCTTTAACTGAAGAAAAACAAAACAGGAACAATATGTGTACAGACAACAGGGTGCACTCTCTCCGCAGCTACACGAAAAAAGACAGGTCGGTGTGACACAATGCTGCTGCATACGTGATGAACAGCCATCTCACCGGCACACAAACATATACATACACGTGAACATACACATATATGTAAATGAGCACACTTGCACGCACAAAAATAGAAATACGTACACAAACTCACCCACAACACACAGAAACGGATAACGTGATATTCATGCAAAACCTTCAGTAGCAATGCTGTGTGCATCTCATGCAGTTTGTGGGGGTAGTGTCGGGGTGGGGGGTCTTGGTAGAGCTAAGCCCACGTTACAGCTACAGCTGAGGCACCAGTAAGGAACAGCCTGCCCACAACTGGGAGAAACTGGACACCAGAAGTGGTGGGAATCCCAACTACATTGCAGACGTGCATTGACTACATTTCCCAGAAGACTGTGCCATCCATGCTATGTGACAGGAAAGGATCTGGATTTGCAACTTGGCCACATTCACACGAGTCACGACCCATGCTATCCACTGGCTCTGTAGGAGCCGGAGAGGTGTCCAGCACCATCAGCAGGTTCATGCAGGCACACCAAGGACACCAAAGGGATTTTCTGGTGAGACCCGAAGCAGCACCCCCATGGCACAAAGACCCGGGAAGATGAATCTATCCCTTAGTGGATCAGGTGACCGTTGTGACCACAAAGGCACCAAGTGAAGCACAGGGCCAGTCATGGAGGTCAAATGTCATGTGTTGGTTTGGGACACGTCAGCATGGAGGAGGCATGCAGAAAAAAAGGGCATCTTCATGGAGAACAAGACCCAACATGACCCTCAGCCATCCCAGCTAAAAATTAGACGCGCGATTTCCGTTCGGCCACTTGGCGGAGTCTGCCCTGCGCCGGGCGAGGGAGGAGGGCTCACTCAGGCCAAATGCAACACACTGTGTTCTTGATGCACGTGCCTAGTATGTGGCTATGTGTTTGATGGAGCCGGACTTCAGGCCTGCTAACGTGGCCATGTGTCTGCGGGGTGCCAAGGCTCTGACAGCCAACCTTAGTCTGTGACGGTAGGGGCTCATGCAGATGTCACAGAGGACATGGACGTGTGCCTGCCAGCTATCCGCGGGGGCTGGGGGGACGACCCCGGCACAAATTCAACATGTTGTCAGCGCTGGTGCAAGAATGGGTTCCCTTACTCTAGTTTTCCATCTCCGAGTTTCTACAACTTTCTATATCTTCTGCTCGTGAATCTGCAAGAGAAGATGGATTCTGAAAGAAGTGACGAGTTTATTGGCATGACCAAAAGAAAGAAAGAAAAAAAAAAACAACAGAAGGTAAATCTCGATGTAAGACATGAGGACACAGAACCAATGTTAAAAATGGAGGGACAGGTGGGTGGAGCGGACTTACTAAGGGTCTTGGCTCCCGGGCCGGGGGGGCAGGTAGGCCCTGATTTGTTGGAGGTCTGCCGTTTGGATGGGTCAATAGTGACCCTGGGGAGAGGAAGAGCGAAGAGTTAAAGTGAACAGGCGAGACAGCGAGCAGAGGGGGAGCTCCAGAAAACGAGGCCACAAACCGGCATCAGCCAAGGCCAAGACCAGGGGAGGCCCACAAGGAGCAGCACGACCGCCAAAACACTGCACGCTATGAGCGAGCCACCTGCCACCGCGGTGCAGGAAGGAGGAGGACGTCAAGCATCTACGTGCTCCACCACCAGGGATGGAGTCAATCTGCAGATATCGGAATGCCTAAGCAAGAACGAGAACCAAGGAGGAAGCGGTGGCAGCATGAACCCGGACGTGCAGGTATGGCGACAGAGACCGGATACACGCGGGCCCATGTGGAAGGTGCCAAGGTGACCGCTGCAACCATGACGTGGGGAATCACAGCTGGCATACAGACGTGACGTTCTACATGGAAGTGATGGGGGGCGTATCCGATCCATAATGACCCGTGGCTCCCAGCTAAAACTGTAGGGGTTAAAGCTAATACTAAAAAGCTAGTGAGCCCTCCATTCAAAGTAGAAATCAGCTGACATCCAATGATAAGACAGTTGCAAATGTTCCAGGAAACACATGGATGGTGACAGTGAAAGACAAAGTGGGAGAAGTGAGATCGCCTAAATGCTCACAGCGGCTACTGCAGTTTTAAAGCAGGGCTGTTCCTTGGGTTCAACTAGGATCACAAGGCATCACATATAAGAAGGAGTCTAACGGAGGGAAAATGAGGTTGGCAAAATTTGGGTTCATGGATTTTAAGGGGCGAGGAGGAGGAGGTGGGGCAAGTGGTCTAGGGTGTTGAGGCTTTGATACCTGAGTATGGTCCTGCCATGAGGCCCCTTTTAATCCACACATCTCTCGCTGGCCATATTCAGAGCCCAGTTTGGAGGCCTGGATCACACAACCAACAGTCCGTTACCTCTTAGCTCAAGCAGACAGTTTTCCTTCACAGACATACACTGTGTGCAATCTGGGCACCCCATCATTCCTGCTGTAGAACATCCACGGACTGCTGAACAGGCATTATGTCAGGGGCTAGAGGTAGCTTCTCAGGGAAGTCCAGCTAAAACGTGACCTTCTACTATACTGCAGAGGTAATCAAACCCCAGGGCCAGACATACTGTGGGAACAATTGTGCCAGCAGCTGGTGCCCCTTCACAACTAGCAGGTGTCACATGGCTGTAGATAGACCTGGTCACACTACCGTCCAGAAGCAGCAGAGCTGCGCCGTGAGGGTCAGGAACATTTGACTCACTGGGAGACTGACGCACTCCATGAATCTTACAACCTGTGGGTCACATACATCAGGTTGAAAAAGAGTCCACCAGTTGCTAGCTATACTCTATACTAAAGCTACTGACATTTTTCCAGGTAAAAAAAAACACCTGAAATTATCTGATGAGAACTTTTCTGTACAAATAGTAAATGAGAGTGCTTAGACCCAGCACTGTGGAAAGGCATGCATGGGTGATTAGTATGGCAGCTGTTTATTGGCTGTTCACAGCTGACAGGAAGCAGCCACAGCAGGCATTCCCATTCACAGTGCACAGACATTTCTAGTTGCACTTTACTGTAACCTGAGGCTACATGTGAAGCACTTAGGCCAGTTCCTGTTACACAGGTTAAAATACTGCCGTCTTTAATGCTGTCGTTTAAAGGAAGCTTAGAGAATCGCATTATTATAGAATCCAACCCAGGATCCTACCCTTGGATAAACCTAAATGATATGTTTCTACAAAAAGAAAAAAAAAATGTATGAAAAGAATGAATACAATCATATTGTGGTGCTGGATGAGCAGATGGAAGATGCAGCATCAAAAATGATAACTGGACTGAAACTACCGTTTGAGAAAGATGATGAGCTCGTAACAGAAGCCTTCCTGGGATGAAGGCCTACAATCACAAAGTCAGGGGGTCCAGGAAGTTGTGAGAAACCCAGCTCTCAGCCAATTGGGAAAAGTCTGACTCTTTGAGCAAATGGTGAGTGGCAATATGGGTGAGATAAGGCAGCCTGGACCCAGTATGGACGTCCTTCAGAAAAAAAGATCTTCTAATGACAGATATATTAGACAGACATACATAGAAAGAGACAGACAGACATACATAGAAAGAGACAGACAGACAGACATACATAGAAAGAGACAGACATACATAGAAAGAGACAGACAGACATACATAGAAAGAGACAGACAGACAGACATACATAGAAAGAGACATACATAGAAAGAGACAGACAGACATACATAGAAAGAGACAGACAGACAGACATACATAGAAAGAGACAGACA
>JAODKL010000338.1:0-12032 GCA_026780765.1 Petrocephalus schoutedeni
ACCGGAGTACCCGGAGGAAACCCCACAACGGCACGGGGAGAACATGCAAACTCCACACACATGGAACTGGGCCAGATCCGAACCCTGGTCCCAGAGGTGTGAGGCGGAAGTGCTACCCGCTGCGCCACCGTGCCGCCCCGCACTTTTAAATCAAATGGGCAAAACACAGAAATGAAATCTGGAAGTGGATTGAATCATCAGGTGATATCATCCACGCTGAACTGTTAAGAGCAATGCCAAACCAGAATTTCTGCTTTAGTCTGCCTGTAGCTACATGACATTGTTATGTAAAAGCTTCACATGATGTCAGCATTAATAATGCGATTTTACCTTTGGACACTGTGGGCCCCTGGTATGTGTGAAGGTTTAGCTAACCTGGATAGTGTGTTTAATATTGTGGCCTTTTAAAAGATAACAGCAGGCACTTGCCGATAAGACACAGGAATTTCTCTTGGGCAAACACATAATGCAATACAGTAAAGTAGTGATTGAAATTAGAGAATGAGTGACTTTTTTGTAATTTACAAACTTGCAGCTTATCAAAGTTTTTCTAGCAGGAGTAGAAGAGGTACAGCGCCCTCCACAATTATTGGCACCCCTGGTGAAGATGTGTAAAAAGCCATAAGATAAATTCATTTTATATTGCAGTAGTATAATCTCAGACTGAACAGTTTAGAAGAATCTAACCTCTTATTTGAGTACAAATTCATTAGAAAATAAATCTCACATTAAGAAATAATTGTTCATAATAAAATCACCAGTGCTACAATTATGCTGTTAATACTTTGTACAGCCCCATTTTGCCAATAGGACAGCACGTAATCCTCCCCTATAACATTTCAGAAGGTTGGATAATACAGAGAGAGGGATCTTTGACCATTCCTCTTTGCACAATCTGTCTAGATCATCCAGAGTCCTGGGTCCTCTCTTATGCCCTCTCCTCTTCAGCTCACCCCACAGGTGTTCCATGGGATTTAGATCTGTGGACTGAGATGGCCATGGAAGAAGGTTGATTTTGTGTCTGGTGAACCATTTCTGTGTTGATGTTCTGGATCATTATCCTGCTGAAAGACCCAGTGACGACCTATTTTCAGTTTTCTGGCAGAGGCCATCAGATTTTTACTTAAAATGTCCTGGTATTTCAATGCATTCATGATGCCACACACTCTACCAAGGTTCCCTTGGCCATTGGAGGAGAAACAGGCCCACAGCCTCACTGATCCTCCACCAAACTTATCAGTGGGCAGAGCTGCTTTTCCGCATATTCATCCTTTGTTTTATGCCAGACTCACCTGGAATGTTTGTTGAAGCTCAATCTTCGTCTCATCTGACGAAAGCACATGGTTCCAGTTAAAGTTCCAATAGCGTTTAGCAAACTCCACACATTTATGTTTGTGACCGTAGGACAGTAAAGCCTTTTTCCAGGCATGCCTCCCAAACAACCTGTTAGCATGTAGATTGCGTCTAATGGTTGTTGAGGAGACTTGGTGACTCCAAGATGCCAGTCTTTGCTGCATCTTTTCTGTGCAACACCCTTTGCTGAAATTATTTTAACTTCCTTACCACCTTCCTCACTATGTGTGGTGGCAAGATAAACTTGGGTCGTCGTCCAGCCTTGTTTACACATTACCAGTTATTTTAAACTCTTTAATTATTGCTCTGACTGTATGGACAAGTTTAGGCAAGTAGTTATTTTCTTGAAGCCATTTCCTGACTTATGAAGATCAACAGACCTGTGGCTTACTTGACTGGCATATTCTCTTGTCTTTCCCATTTTGAAGAGTGGCTAAGAGAAATGGGCCTCTGTACTATGTCATATTTATATCCCAGGGAAACAGGAAGTCATGGATTACTGATTAAAAGTTCATAGACACTCTGATAAATTTTAAAAAGTAAAGTATAAATTACGAATATGCTTCAGTCACATTTATTTTATATGACGCGTTAGGGGTGCCAATAATTATGGCGCTGGTTATTTTGTTATAAACAATCATTTCTTAATCCATCCATCCATTGTCCAACCCGCTTATCCGAACAGGGTCGTGGGGGGTTCGGAGCCTATCCCAGAAGCTACAGGATTGTGGGGGTAAACCAGAGTACCCGGAGGAAACCCCACAACGGCACGGGGAGAACATGCACACTCCACACACATGGAACTGGGCAGGATTCGAACCCTGGTCCCAGGCGACAGTGCTACCCACCACACCACCATGCCGCTTCGTTTCTTAATGTGAGATTTATTTTCTAATGAATAAATGTACTCTAATAAGAGGTTAGATTCTTCTAAATTTTTCAGTGTTAGATTATACTACTGCAATATAAAATGAATTTATTTTATGGCTTTTTACACATCTTTACCAGGGGTACCAATAATTGTGGAGGGCGCTGTACAGTATATTTCAATAATATGTCAACAGTGAAAACTATCACATGTCAGTGAATTTATTATACTTGACCGTGTTTGGTTCTGAAATAGCGTCAAATGTCTGGCAACCCTAGTTTATTTCATAGCATTGGTAGGCATTTGACAAGATGGTGGGCCTCTCCAAGGTGCCTGAAACCCTGTGGCATCAGGTTGTTCAGATGAAGGCTGATGGGATGACCCTCTTAACCACTGAAAAAAAAGTTTTAAAAATGACCGGTCACCCATGTAAGACAAGTGTGCAAGAGAAGAGGATGACAGGGAGACTCTCGATGGGGGATTGCTCACCAAACCAGCTCTGGACAGGGCAAGAGTTTGTCTTGATAGGGTCTCTCCATCTGGGATAACATGGATTGAAAGCCCACTCTGCAGTGTCCGAGAAGAATAAAAAGGCTAGACTTTGATGAGGAGCATGTTGTGTGGATAAAGGAGAACTTGTCCAGAGCTAACTTTAAAAAGAAGTCAGTAAAGTTCAGTGATGTAATCGCCATGGCGTGGGGTATGTTCTTTGCAGTGGAAGTCAGGCCTCTCATGCAGCTACATGGCAAGGTGAATGCTCATGTGTCTAAAAACTTCCTTCAACAACCTGCAGTTCCTTCCTTGCCACTCCATACCCGCTTGTCCTATTCAGGGTCGCAGGGGTCCAGAGCCTATGGGCACAAGGCAGGAAACATGTCAGGTGATATGATCATGATGTGCTAAAGTCATTGAAAGCAGAGGCCCCTATGCTTCCTATTAACTTCTGAAAGTTGTAACCATCAATAAAGTTAATATTAGACTTAATTATGGCACTTTATGTGTTCTAATGGTTAGGGCCAAAGATGACCTATTCTGGACACGGCTGGACACCATCTCACTTGATCGTTAAAGCCAACTTTTGACCCTGATACTTGACTCAGTTACTTATTTATATTGCGTTAACTGTGATAAGTGATGGCAGTTCCTGTTTTCATTGCATGTATCATTATGTTGCATTAGAAATGTTTACCTTTTAAACTAAACAGTTTAAAGAAGCACCAATCTACCACTATAACCAATTAAAAAACATTATATTGTATGTTCAAAAATACTGAAAATCAGACATAGATTTTAGTTTTGACCTTTTTTTTGCTTCATCTCCATTGAAGATTTACATCTGTACTGTAAATCAACAGATACTACTTTCAGACCCTATCTAAACCGTCACTGAATGCAAAATACTGAGTTATATGTAAAACAACTTCACAATGTCCGTGCTGTCTGCTGAAGGCTCATATCATTTCATACTATCACTAAGCTTTCCGGCATTTATTTATTGTTACTCATTCTTTACAGAAAATGAAGTAGGATTTTATGGTCATCAATAATCAAGTAAAGAAAATGTGCCTGGGACAGTCATACTTATGAATTTTTTGCAGTACATGTAAACATTACTGTAGTCATAAACAGAGTATAAAAGATTATTGCTGTTACTGTACATACACTATTAGCTCTGGAAGAAAATAGAAAAGGAAAAATAAAGGACAAAAAAGACTAAAAACATTAAAGCAATTTATGAGGTCAGCTACAGACAACAGCGTGCCCTGCCTACAGGAGACATACCTGAATACCAGGGTGTTTACACAAAACACCTTAAGTTTTCCCCTTAAGTATGATATATAGGGTTTAATTTCTCTTTAACTGAGGGATTTGTTTAAGGGTGTTGCACAGAATCCCTTAAAAGGTTTTCTTAGTTATGGAAAAATCTTAAGGGATTTACTACATTGAAAAAGATTTTACGGCAGTAATATTTTAGTTTCCATGGAGACCGTTTGTTTGCACGACTGCTCACCGTACCTGTTATTGCCTGTAGTGTTAATTTTGTTAACAAAAATGTTTACGGAAATATGGCCTGACAAAGGGTTTTTGTGTGATGATGAATAAAACAGAACATGATTTAAAATGTTCACTTAAGGAGAAAAACTTAAGACTTATCTTGGTCTTATACTTAAGGAATCCCTTGACGTTCCCTTAGTGGTTGCACAAAAGACTTTAAGAACCAAAGTGAAGAGAATAACTTAAGGTAGCTCTTACTGTACCTTACTGTACCACAACACGCCTGAGTTTATGGCCGTACATGAAGAAAATTTACGCATCCCGATAAGAGAATACCGCAACTGGATATGATTAATCATGATCAATTGATCTAGCATTATAGACTTATAATTTTATCTATACGACCCGCGATAAGTTTATAATTCACCATTAAATCTGGATAGCTCTGGCAAGTTTTACCGCAGGCACAGGCAAATAGACAGACAGATATCTTGACACAGGCAAAAAGGTATTCATTAATGGATTTAATTTCTGAGATACAGAAATGAATCCATCTGCTCAGATTTTCCTCGGCAACTTCTCCCCGTTTGAAGTTACCACCGGTGGAAATCCGGTTTTTATTTATTTTTTACTTAAATTCGTCAGATGCATAATACGTTTCATTTTGTTGCATTAATCGCATATTTAACCCTGGGTAACTCACGAGGTCATATATGACCCTACCTTTTATTCTGCCTTACATTCAGCCCACTCTTTAAAGTAAAGATCTTACTTTTGTTTTTGGGTCGTATATGGTATACTGGGTTGTAAAGCAAATTTTTTACATACATACATACACACACACACACACACTTCACTTAAACTGACTATTAACTGGTGAGGTGAACCATGTGTTTTTGAGCAGGGAAATCACCAAAACGTGCTGGACCATGGCCCTCAAGGACCGGAATTGCCCACTCCTGTTTTAAGGGGTTCTGTGCAACACCCTTAAATAAATTCCTCAGCTAAGGAGAAATTAAACCTTAATTAAGTATCATACTAAAGGGGAAAAATTGAGGTGTTCTGGGCAACCAGCCTCAAGTTTTTGAACTTTATTCAAAGTAACATGGACGCCAGTACTGAGATGGGCATGCTTGCCCACTTCCCCCACACTACCCTCTTCATCCAATTATGTACAGTCTAAATAGGGTTAGTACCATGAGGAGGCCAGGGGGTCCCATCCCCCATATCCAGACAAGTGGGCTCCCTCAATCCAGTGTGGCTGACCCCTACCCCCTTAAAAACCCTGGGCCTGCCTGACATGTTTGTCCCATTGCTGACGCTGAGTCTAAGCCTGCTCGGGCTGCCTTGCATGAACCATGATGAAGCCTGGAAAGACTTGGACCAAGGGTCCACATTTTTTTTCCAAAATAATATCCAAAGGAAGGCATTTTATCTTAGGGTGCACATGTACTCACAAAAGCAAACAAAAGGGATACAAAATTGAAATACAACATTTTTATTTCAAGTGATGTATAACCATAACGTTTCTTAATGATAGTCAATTAAATGTCCTACACAGCTTTGTGGTTTGATGATTAGTGATTAATTTTGATGGACATTCAGTATTCTGTAGATAAAAATACAGCACTATTAAAGACCAACTCTTTCAATTTTTTACATTTACAATCCAACATTAACAAAAGATTCAAATGTCAGAAAGATGAATGAGAACGTTTTTAATTGTATGCTATGATATTCTAAGAAATGTTTCCTCTTATGAAAGGAAACTGTTTCCATTCCTTTGACAGCCACTCATTTTCCTTTAAGGGGACACAAAGCTTGTTGTGTTTCTCCCAGGGATTTACGTTTGCAAGGCAAATGTCTGTTTTAACAAAGCTTAGAAATGCAAATTTACTGGACGGCAGAGGACACTGCAAATGACTCTCTTCTGCATTTGTATGTTCCTGTTAATCAGGTAAGACTAAGATTTTTTTTGCTGCTGACAGACATTAGCAGATAGAAAACCAACTCATATCAAGTGTGAAAACTATTATTATTGTGTTCAGTAATAAATTACCTTTATTTAGTAGGTTTTCATATGAAAGATATTAGAATGCGGTGTTGGTGATGCCCTGTAGGAATTGTAGCCTCTGCAGCCGTCAGTACGTGAAATTTTTATGGTGTTAGGCTACAGAAAAAGCATCTGTCTGGCCACCAGGTAACCATTACGATTCTAAAATATCAGTAAACATTTTTAATTCATAATGTTATTATGGTTATATTTACACTCAACTAAAAATAGCAAAATAACAGAAAACTATAAAATAACATTGTTTACCTTGAAGCATGTTAACTGGAAGCTACAGTGCATTAGTGTCTGTGTATAGAAGGATTAAACAGGTGTAAGAAATACTATTAAAAAAAGAAAAACTGAAGTAACTGGCAGGGCCCATGTCCTGATATTGCTGGGTACGAGAACGTTTACAGTATTACTCTGAATGTAGGTGGCTGTGCTCCGTTTGACGCTCCCAGGGAGAATATCCAGAGTCGGGTGACACTTTACTCGAGGGAGCACAAATAATGTAGTATTATGCTGTTACTTATGCGTTAATTAACCATAAACTCAGTCTTATTTACATACTCATTCACTCATCATAAATGAATTGTCCCACATCTTTTATCTCAAGCAATGACTGTATTTGTTACTATACCTGCTAATTATGTGAACGACTGAATGAACAAATAATGAATAATACATGTGAAATACTGATCTCATGTTTGTTCATCATTAATGAATCATGCATCTTTTATCCCAAATGGTTACTATATTTGTTATTTGGTGCTAAATATTTCGGATCACACAGATCCGAAAAAAAATCCATCATGGGGTGGAAAAGGCTGCTGGTTCAGGCCATTGTAGCTGGCATGATGTTATGTGGATGCAGTAATCAAGGCAAGTATCAAGTATGAATAATTGCCCTCTGCTAGCCTTTGCTTGGAATTTGATATAATTTATTATCGTAATGAACACACATCACAGATGGAAAATTTACCATTTGCACCAATAAGTTTATAGTAATGATGAAAAAAAAAACATTTATTCACCCATTTTCTATGCCCCATTGTCCTTTTCTGCACCCCTTTTGTGGTTTTCAATGCAGGCTCAAGTGCATCTGGACATCAGGGACCATCAGGATGTCATGAAACACGGAATGGACAGGCGTCAAAGGATACCCTGTGTAGCGTAGATGGTAACCCAAACACGGAGTCTATGCGTAGAGGTAGGATAACCACGCGATTACTATAAGAACGCTCTTTATTTAAACAGTAGAGATTCCCAACGGAATCCGCGTTCTAAACACACAATCAAAGAGGTGAACCAAAGACTGGAGTACTCACAGTACCGGTTATGGCGGTCGGAAAGGGCATTGGTCATTTCACAATGACTGAGCAGCGATATAATGAAGTTCTAGAGAGGTCTAGAAAATGTTACAGACTTTTTTTGGAAGTCACGTGTTCTCAAAGGCAGGTTCATGGTAAATTTGCTTCATTTGTGATAATAAATAATTCCTGTCTTCTTTCTGTTCCATAGCTGAAAGGACCTGTGTGAATAACCTTGACCCTACTGACTACTGGCCATACTGTAAGTGAGGGGTACCCTGTCCTCTACACCCAGCCTGTGAACCTCCTTCATTCAAAACCTATAAATTAATAACTATTCGCATAGGACAATAACTCATCACAGATTTTCAAAGCTTAACTTGGCAAATAAAACAGAGCTGAAACACCTGTACTCCCTGCTCATTGTTTTAGGAGACTTTAACAGGGCAAACCTCACGCAAGTACTGATAAAATACAGACAACGCACTAAGTCTACTACCAGGGACAAAAGCACATTGGATCACTGCTACAACACATTAAAGGACACCTACCGTATGGAAAATATTCTGCCTACTGACAAGCAGAACCTGAAATCTGCAAAGCCGGTGGTCAAGACGGTGTGGAGATGGACCAGAGAGGCGAAGCTGGAGCTACAGGACTGCTTCAGCTGCGCCGACTGGAGAGTTTTTGAGGCTGTAGTTACTGACTGCACAAACTCACAGACACGGTGACATCTTACATCAGTTTTTGTGAGGACATGTGTGAGCCAAGTACAACTTTCCCACTCTTACAGCCAAACCCAGGTAGCTTCTTCAGAAAGAGGAGGAGGCCTACAGAAGTGGGGACAGAATCCAGGCCAGGAGCACATTGATAAAGGAGATCATAGTACCACCCCGTCACCCCCCACATTGTCACACCTCCGATACTCAGGATCTCTGATTGTGAATCAGCTTTTCAGGAGACAGAAGACTTGCATGTCACCCTCCTGCCTCAACGTCTGTGCTGACCAGCTGGCCTCCATCTTCACACAGATCTCCAACAGATCCTTGGAGCTGTGCAAAGTCCCCTCTTGCTTGAAGTGCTCCACAATCATCCCGGTCCCCAAGAACCCCTCTCTCACAGGGTTACATGACTGCAGGCTTGTCGCTCTGATGTCTGTGGTCATGAAACCCCTTGAGAAACCGGTGTTGACCTACCTGACAGACAGCCCTCTTGCTAGACCCCTGCAGCTTGCTTGCTGGTCTGCTGATGATGCAGTTAACTTGACACTACAGGCACTACAGCCTGTGACACCCGGACTCCTCAGGGGCATAAGCTAGGGTCCTGTTGGAGGACTTGAGTTTCTCTCTACATTTTTCACCATTGTCCCTCAAGTCCTCCGCTCTAAACTCACCCTGTTCATTGTAGCAGCTCCCCACCTGTCAACGGATCACAAACTTTCAGACAGACTGGAAGCAGCAAGTGAGGCTGGGGAAAATCACATTAGACACCCGGACGATAAGCACTGGTGCCCCCCCAGGGGTGAGTCCTGTCCCCTCTGCTCTCATCAGTTAGGCATGACGTCATCGGCCTCATCAGGAATGGTGACAAGTTTGCGCACAGACAGGAGGCTGAACAGCTGGCCCTCTGGTGCGGTCAGAACAACTTGGAGATGGACACGCTTAAAGTGGTGGAGATGACAGTAGACTTCAGGAGATGCACCCCAGAACTGCCTCTCCATCCTACACAACAGCACTGTTTCTGTAATGGAAGCCTTCAGCTTTCTAGCATCCATTATCATCCAAGACCTAAGGTGGGAAGCTAACATAGACACAGCTTTCTAAAAGGCCCAGAAGCGGATGTACTTCCTGCACCAGCTTAGGAAGCTCAACCTGCTTCAGGAGCTGCTGATCCAATGTTACTCTGCAATAATCCAGTCTGTTCTTTGCGCATCCATCACTGTCTGGTTTGGTTTGGTCACCAAACAGGACGGGAACAGACTACAACATACAATCCAGACTGTGGAAAAAATCACCGGTGCAGACTTGCCCTCCATTCAGGACTTATCCATGCCCAGGGTCAGGAAACGGGCAGGCGGAATCGCTGCAGCCCCATCACACCCGGCTCACAGCCTGTTCCTATTCCTCGCCTCTAGTAAGCGCTACAGAGCCCTGCACACCAAAACAACCAGATACATGAACAGTTTCTTTCCACAGGCCATCACTCTGATGAATGCTTAAGTGTCAAGGACAATACTTGTGCAACGATCTGCTGTCACCAAGCATCCACTGTACCTCATGTATATATAGTGACCAGCATCTTTGCACTATGCACCTTTGGACTATGGTCTTCTGGCTTAAGTCTCTCCTGTATTTAATTATTTGTTATAGTCTCTTTTTTGCTGTATATCTGTCCCATTTAAGTACCGCAAGATGATGAAAAACCGGAGATAGATTCCTTGTATGTGTAAACACACTTGGGCCATAAGACTGATTCTGATTCTGGTAACTACTGTACAATCAATTGATGTAATATATGTTCTCAACTTCTGTCTGTTTTAGGTCTTTTCAATCTAACCTTGGGCACATATGGCTGTAACAAGACAGTTCTGATAGTTGGTGAAGACTACACGGGAATACTGATTAGAACTCCACGCTTACAGCCATCACAGCACTGCAGTAAGTTGGCCAGCTTCCCTTTCGAGTTTTCCGGTCCACTTAAATCATCCAGAAGTAACCCGAAGCCGCCAATAGAGGGGGTTTGTGATTCCGTTTTAAACAGCGAATCTCCACAAAATGTTCGGAGACTGTCGTTTCTTAATCACCACGCTCCATTCCCGTATAATATTAAAATGTCAGCACTGATTAATAAGAAATTTTATGTAGAAGAGTTTAATCAAGGAATTTGCGACCACATAAGTTGTAAAATGTTTGCATTATCCTGCATACTGCAGAATAATAATCGTAGTAGTAGTAGTAGTAGTAGTAATAATACTAACAATTATAAAACATTTGGAGGAGGTGAGTGGAAAGACTGAATAAAACAGTGCAAGAATAATTTTTTACGTAAAAAAACACCTAAGATGTTTAAACACTGATCCCAGGACCATGATGTGTCACTATATAAAGAGGAATATGACCTTTTGAATTTGAATTGAGTCCCCTCCCCA
The DNA here is from genome assembly GCA_026780765.1 of Petrocephalus schoutedeni. Taxonomy (NCBI): domain Eukaryota; kingdom Metazoa; phylum Chordata; class Actinopteri; order Osteoglossiformes; family Mormyridae; genus Petrocephalus; species Petrocephalus schoutedeni. The sequence goes on from JAODKL010000338.1 coordinate 10,728, forward strand.
TTAATTATAAAATGTCTAACTAATATTTTAGGTACCCCCAGTGAGCAGGCAAACGTCTCCACTGTCCTGTCATTTAAGCCCAATGGAAAAATAAGTAAGGCTAATTTCTATTTTCTAGACTTTAGAATTCAAAGTTTCAATAAGTAAATGATGAATCCCATTCTGTTTCAATACTTGTCTTTCATATGTTCATTTAAATGTATTTGTGAAGGTTATGCAGCTGATTTTTGGGTGTGGCAAGATGATCAGTCATACCGTGTATACCTGGATAGTTTGTTTACGACCTCTGTGAATCTTTCGCTGATTCTTTTACCAGGTACTTTAAAATGTCTCGGTTTTTTTTTTTATTCCACCAGACTAAACTGTAAATGAAAATGTACTAGTTTTGGTTTTAGTTATTAGTGTTAATTAATTACAGACCCTTTCCAAAAAATTAGAATATCATGGGAAAGTTTCCTGTTTTCATGGGTTTTATGAGCTGGAAGCCCAAATTATGTACAAATAAACCACTAAGTACTTGAAATCATTTAAGTTGCAGGCCCTGAATCTATAATCTATGAAAGTTTCACGTTTTGAATGGAATTATGGAAATAAATAAACTTTTCCATGATATTCTAATTTTTTGGAAAGGTCTGTATGTTGATCTAATTATTAATCGATTAATATGGGAAAGTAATGAAACTGGGATAATATAGATGTTATTATTAAATTACTTTTAAAATCTTGAAGAAAAATAATTTTTTAAATGATAATGTTACTCTTGCTTTTCATATATCCATTATGATAGGAAATGGGTCCTGTAATAGAGTGAACACCATAGAAACATGTCAATCTGCAAAGTTTGATAAAGATATTTGCCAAAGTAAGTAACACATAATTATACAAATCAATGTCTCATTTGTCAGTTTTAATGTTTAGGCCCTGGATTGATATTCTGTGCTCTATGGACAGTTCAAAATGTTTACTTGCTCAAAAAAGTACTCAGTGTATTTTTTTTGTTTGCACCTATGGAATGGGGACCCTGTCCCTAGTGTACCCCCAATGTGATCCTGTCCCTAGTGTACCCCCAATGTGATCCTATCCCTAGTGTACCCCCAATGTGATCCTATCCCTAGTGTACCCCCAATGTGATCCTGTCCCTAGTGTACCCCCAATATGGTCCTATCCGTAGTGTACCCCCAATGTGATCCTATCCCTAGCGTACCCCCAATATGATCCTATCCCTAGCGTACCCCCAATGTGATCCTATCCCTAGTGTACCCCCAATGTGATCCTGTCCCTAGTGTACCCCCAATATGGTCCTAT
>JAODKL010000340.1:0-11997 GCA_026780765.1 Petrocephalus schoutedeni
AAAACAGTTTCAGCCGCCATGATCAGCTCAGAACGAATGGCCGTGCAAAAGCCCCAATGCTACTGTACTGGGAAGAGGAGCAAACGTCCTCTTTATCAGTGCTCCGCAGAAATAACAGCATGGCCAGTATTGAAACCCAGGCGCGCTACATAAGGGTCTGTCGCAGGCCCTGCCCAAGTCGGGCCACAGGTCCATCGGGACACCTCCACCCCCAGCCCCACAGCCTCACCTTATCCCGGAAGACATCTGGGTTGAGGTACATGAAGTCCCTGTAGCTTTCGGTGCGTACCTTGTCCTGTGAGGCCATACAAAGCGAGCATTAACAGAGAGACAGAGAAAGGGGACACACTGCAGGAAGGGATCCCAAAGAAAACATCACTGAGTCTGAGTTATTTTAATGGCTTAGCGTAAAGCCCTATGGTTCAGGTTCAGATATCTCTACATCTACATTCTTATAATTAAATTCATTTATTTTGAAAAAAGCTTTTGTCCATAGCGACATACAAATGCGGATCAGAGAGCATGGTTAGCCATCAGCACTGGAGCAGTCGCGTTAAGAGCCTTGCTCAAGGGCCCAGCAGGGACATCACTCTGCGACCTTCCGGGAGAGGCAGGGCCACACACTGCCTCTAGTACTCACACAGAAGCCCCTGCTCATTGCTGCATACACATTATTTATTTACACACACTAGCTTAATAAAAAAAAATTGGAAATGTTATTGTACCACTACCGCTTCAGCTAATTCTAACTGAACATGATCGTCACAGTCAGAGGCATCTCCAAGTTCTGAAAACATCCGGGGCACATCCCAGAACATCCGAGGATTGTCCTGGACCATTGTAGTGGTTTTTGTTTTTTTTACTTCTACAATCCCCATATCTATGCATTTTGAATAAGACTATTTATAGCCTAAACCACCTACAATTTCTGTACGAACAAATGAAACTATGAAACACTGAACATCAGTGCTTCCTCGTCTCCATCTCTTTCTCTCAGTCACACACACATCTAACATATGTTTAGGTGTATGACATTGTTACTAATGGACAGGGTATTCCAGCTATTCAAATCTTTAAAACTATCTTTTTTTCCAAAGTTGGTGATAGGGTAATTTTCAAGACTGGTGTGTTTTTGTCCTCTTTCTAAGGTGAGAAAATCATGTCTCTCTCTGCCCCATTCTTCTAAAACCTCCTGAAGCCTGTGTCACTGATCTACAATGCAAAGATTGTCCAAACAGTTAGTGATGTAGAGTAAAATACTACAAATGTCTTATCCTGATATTCTGTATCAATAAAGTACATAAACCTGAGAAAATGAAATTATTAGTCAAAAACATAAAAATATAAAAAAAATTAAATAGTCTTAAATAGGATTGCCTTGTCTTTTCTACTAATTTTAACTACAAATAAGCATTATCATCAAACCATAATAAAATGTATCATTACATTGACCTTTATTATACAGATTTCTTTGCGTTTACAGTTCTCACACGCACACAATACCCTCTGCCATTAGCTTTTGTACTCCACTCCATTAAATAAACATGTTAAAGCATCAAGATAACATACTCTGTCTACTGACAAAATAATATGCAGGATATTTATTCATAATGTCACAATATAGTTATTATACTTAAATGATTGTACTGAGGAACTCTTGTTATCTACTCTTTTACACATCTACTAAGTATGTAAATGCACTGTAAATGCAATAATGTAGAATAAAACTGCTTGATTCCATCAATGTGATTGGCAAAGCCTGAGACACTTTAAAGCCATTGTAAAACCCTCACGCAACATGCACATGTGAGCTATGACTGCATATCAACCATGGGTAATTTTCTATTTTTGCTTATTAAAATTGGGCTTATATAGACACAAGCAACACCTCGGTTGAAAGCCGTGATTCAGAGCCGTGATTTTTAGCTGCCATGTTGGTTGTGTCACCTGAGTGCCTCTTTGTCAAATATGTACTCAGTATTTTATTACCCCAGAAGAACTAAAATTCAATCTGTGGTTCCACTCTGCTGCACTGAAACATGATCCACTATTATTGGGCGGCACCAAGGCTGAACGATTTCGGGAAAATATCTAATCGTGATTTTTCTAACAGATATTGTGGGTGCAATTTGACATATAATTTGAAATATAATTTTTTTTTAAAGGTCAAGCTTCAGTTCAATATTCAGTAAACATAGGACACAGCATTACCACATAAGATACCATAAAAATATTTGATAATGCAAGGAGGAGAACTTAAACAAGTGAATTGCTTTCAACACGTATTTATTACTTTTTAACCCTTGTGTACATATCTCATGCATTTAGTCATCCGGCATATACATATTTAAAAATCAAGCTACGAGTAACGGTAACTATGCAAACTTTTATTGAATACCTCATTCCTGAACACTAAGAACAGTTTCTAAACAACTGAACAGAACTTATTACATCATAAAATGATCACGATGGTCAGTGTGGACATGTTCCCGGATTATACCACATACTCTACATCCAAAACAGTTTAGTTTTGTACTCCCTTGGAGAGATTTGCGCATTTTTTGTGCGAATTTTTAGTATTTTCGTTTTGTAGACCAGTGCAGTAAAGTACGTACGTACAACTACGAATCGGGATTACAAGTGTACAAACTAAATATACAACTACGTCACAGGATTACAATTATACAAACTCAGAATGCTGGGATTTCTGGCAGCTTTTTCACTGACCCAATATTTTGTAAACCTGTAACTGCCAGACACCATGCCGTGACCATGGCAGTTGTTCGATTTTTGTTTTGTTGCATGGATGTACAAAACTAAAATACAAGTGTGCAAATCTTTCCATTGGTGTACAAAACTAAGAATAAGGCACTTCTGATTGTGAGAATGACTGTCAAACAAGGAGGATGGGAGAAATTTGTAAAACTATTTGAACAGTTTTAAACACTGGGTCAGACGTGCTATATAATGTATATCCTACATCACAGCCTTTGCGATTTGATAATCACAGTGTTTTGATTTGAAATCAATAAATGGTTCAGCTCGAGAAGGCACAAAATTAAGACACAAATGAAAAGATTTGGGGCTGGTGCCTCAGATGATTGGCCCAAGGAACACCATTGGATGTGTGCTTCCTATGAATTGAACCCCTGAGTTCTGCTGTCACTATACTAAAGAGTTTAAGTGCTCCTGAAAGGCTCAACTGAGACAAATGGCATACGATATTGGTTCAAACTGGACAGAGTATTTTATTTTTCAATACTGAGCAATCTCTCAATATACAGGATGGATGCTAATTATAATCCTTAGATTTTACAAAAGACTTAATTGCATGATTGCACTGACATGTTTGTTTTGAACAATAACAGTATCCACATGGCTTTAGCAACAATAAACAAAAACTATTTACAAATGAAAGTATTTTAACTCTTGGCTCTTCCACAGAGTATACCAATTCTTTGCTCACAAAACAATAAGTAATATTGCAGAACAAATGACATTATCTTGCCAGATGGTTGAAATCAATTTTTTTTTTATTAATTGCTCTCCTTTTCAGACATTCTCAGAGACATATACACAGTTGAGGGTGGACCTTGGGGTCCGAGCATGCACATGAAAGCCATGTATCCGGCAACTCTGGAGCACTTTGTACGATAAATTTTGTGGATGAAAATATTGCAGTCTAAAGAAAATGCACTGCTGCTTGGAGTGACCAGGATTACATTTCACTACATGTTGTACTTGTGTAACTATACATGTGACAAATAAACCTTGAATATTATTACAAGCCTACCTTACACACTCCCCCCATGTTTCCAAAAAAAGCGACATAACTAAATCCATCCCAGCAGTTTAATGTCCAATATTGGACAATGCCATATTATAAGGGATGGGTATATTTTGAGCTACGTTACACGGCAAGCAATGACATTTTTGCACCACTGTATGATATTGGCGTGAGTGGCACAGCTCTCCATTGGTGCAGGACCACCCAGTTTTTGTTACTTCACCTTTGCTACTTTCACCTAGTTCACTGACCACTAGCAAGGTGCCATCTGATCAGACAATCTTCGATTTGTGACGTAGATCCAGCGAAAATGGAAACCAAACCACTTAGCAACTAATAATTGCAGTGCCAAAAAACACTTTGCAATTGTACTTATTTTTTATGGCAAGCGCTCCTTCATGACATAATATTCACCCATCCAGCACCTATCGCAAGACCCAGGCAGCCTAAGGGGTTGAGATATCTGAAACTACCTCCTTTTACTATCATGCGGAGGCCGCCTGAGTTCAGATGAGAAATAAATTTGTAATCCATGAGCACGGTTTACAAATCAGGAGCATAGTTCTTGACTGGGAACTTTTGTGTGTTGCATTCCCACCACACAACAGGAACGGTGACATTTATGCTAAATAAACATGGGAGACAACAAAAGTAATAGAGTAAACGTCACATGTAATTTCAAACAAAACTACACCACCACCCTAAAACAATGAAGGATGAACAGGCCGCAGTGACACCGGCTTTTTTTACGCCAGTGAATAGTACAGGTACAAGAATGTAATAAAATATATACTAAATATAAAAATAAAACTTACCAAAAACAGTAAGACATAACTTTGTGTGAGTGGTATAGATGTGCAAAGCAGTGCAACTTTCTTTGCAAACACGTGTGCACAGACTGCTAAACCATGGAAATGGATTTGTAAACCATGTGCACGGACTGCTAAACCATGGGACCGGATTTGTAAACCAAGTCATGGATTGCTAAACCCTGGGCACAGATTACAATTTTATTTCACACTGAAACCCAGGCAGTTTGGCCACAATTTAGCAATCCGTGCTCATGGTTTAGCAATTCGTTCCAACAGTTTAGCAATCCATGCACACTGTGGGTATGGATTTGTAAACCATGCGCACAGATTGATAAACCTTGGCTACGGATTTGTAAAATGAGCGCACGGATTGCTAAACCACTGGAACAGATTTGTAACCCCCATGCAGAGATTGCTTAGTCATGGGAACAGATTGCAAAACATAAAAAAAAATTTGCCACTTCCCTTCAATTTTGTACAAGACCAAGCATTTTCTGCAAGTGCCGTTTCCTTTACTACCCCACAGCGCTTGTCATTCAGTCTTGTATGAAAGCCCATTACCACCACATAAAAAAGTTAGTTAATTGCAAATTTATTTCTCACAATTGCGGCTTTATTTCATGGAATTCTGACTCTCTCACAATTCTCGTTTACTTCTCAGTTGTGTTCTAGTCGAAGCCAACCTTAACGGTTCAATGCAAAGCACTTATTGTAGCAGACATGAGCGACAGCTATAATAGCCACATCCACTCTATTCAGGCATTTTAATATTTCTAACTGCATGTCTATGAGTTGTAGCCTACATCAAAATTTGCAACAATAATTATCTTGTAAACGTTAATCAAGTATGAAATGAAAAGGGGCCATAAAACTTAACTTTCGCCTAATTGGGTGTGATGCAGGCATATCTAACATTAATGCTTTGTGCCTTAAAAGACCCTAACAATCATGACATAATACATGTTCGAACGTTACATTCAGTTGTTACACAAACACTGGTGTCACAAGAATCACAGAATAACTGAAACCAAGGCAATGAAGGCAGTACTATTGCCACCCTGTTTTACGGCTTACAAAATGTAGCTAACTAGCAATGAAATCCAAACTAATTTGCCAGCATATTACATTATGTGAATAATGCATTTGGGATATATTCCTAAATAACATCCTACAGAGGAGGTGAGGCTGTCTAACTGACTTAAAAAGAAGTCTAAATTACGAGGATAAAATGCAGAATTATATGGGGGGAAAAGCTGAATTGTGTGAAATGAAGTCACAATTCTGAGAAATTAAGGTGGTATTCTGCGAAATAGTGTCACAATCGTTTTATTTATTTATTTATTTTATTTTTTTTTTATTCGGCAGAAAGAAACTTCTGAAGTTTGGGGTATTTTTGTCTGCAAATGAAAGGCATAGACCTTCATCCATATAGTGACCAGGGGTGCGTTTCCCAAAACCTTTGTTGCGAACATTGTTCGTAACTTCTACTTTAAGTTGTCTCTTTACGCTAAGATGTGTTTCCTAAAATGTTCTTAGTCAAGTATACCTTTCATAAGATATTCTTTTGTAAGGTTGGTCTGAGCTGCTCTTAACTGTCTCTTATTGCTTTTCTCAGCTGATATCGCTGGTGACTAACATCGGTAAGGGTATAGTTTATCAACTAAACATCATTTAACTAAAAAATAACTCATCCATACGATAACATTACTTTGTCTGATACATAACTACAGTCTTCGTTAGGCTTTGTCTTCGCAATCTGAATGCGCAGCAATTTGGCTTCAGTAACACGCGGATTCATAATGAAAGATAAGGAATGCACTGTTTATTATGTACATTTACATATCAGTCTAAAATATTATCCGCAAAAAATAGTCCTGAAAACCCTGGAATAGTCCTTAATAGTCAATAAGGAAGCACACAGGATATTTACTTATGACAGTAACGCAACTTTTCTTTTGGCTGTTGTGCCATTTCTCATCCCAATATGAATGACATACACACATACTGGTGCGTGCAGAACTAATAAAAATAAAGTGGTGACAATCTGGGAAGGCAGGTTCGTGCTCCTAGTCAGCAAAAGTCATGTTTACGATTAGATTATTCAATTTGTTAATCTTGCATTTTGTTTTTAGGTTCTCCCCAGTTCTGATTAATGCAATATTTTAAAGCATTTCTGCATTGTTATATATATGAAAAACACCACTTTCTCTCGTGCCACCGTCAAGCATTTGTTGCATCAATTTTTTTTTTATTAATTGCTCTCCTTTTCAGACATTCTCAGAGACATATACACAGTTGAGGGTGGACCTTGGGGTCCGAGCATGCACATGAAAGCCATGTATCCGGCAACTCTGGAGCACTTTGTACGATAAATTTTGTGGATGAAAATATTGCAGTCTAAAGAAAATGCACTGCTGCTTGGAGTGACCAGGATTACATTTCACTACATGTTGTACTTGTGTAACTATACATGTGACAAATAAACCTTGAATATTATTACAAGCCTACCTTACACACTCCCCCCATGTTTCCAAAAAAAGCGACATAACTAAATCCATCCCAGCAGTTTAATGTCCAATATTGGACAATGCCATATTATAAGGGATGGGTATATTTTGAGCTACGTTACACGGCAAGCAATGACATTTTTGCACCACTGTATGATATTGGCGTGAGTGGCACAGCTCTCCATTGGTGCAGGACCACCCAGTTTTTGTTACTTCACCTTTGCTACTTTCACCTAGTTCACTGACCACTAGCAAGGTGCCATCTGATCAGACAATCTTCGATTTGTGACGTAGATCCAGCGAAAATGGAAACCAAACCACTTAGCAACTAATAATTGCAGTGCCAAAAAACACTTTGCAATTGTACTTATTTTTTATGGCAAGCGCTCCTTCATGACATAATATTCACCCATCCAGCACCTATCGCAAGACCCAGGCAGCCTAAGGGGTTGAGATATCTGAAACTACCTCCTTTTACTATCATGCGGAGGCCGCCTGAGTTCAGATGAGAAATAAATTTGTAATCCATGAGCACGGTTTACAAATCAGGAGCATAGTTCTTGACTGGGAACTTTTGTGTGTTGCATTCCCACCACACAACAGGAACGGTGACATTTATGCTAAATAAACATGGGAGACAACAAAAGTAATAGAGTAAACGTCACATGTAATTTCAAACAAAACTACACCACCACCCTAAAACAATGAAGGATGAACAGGCCGCAGTGACACCGGCTTTTTTTACGCCAGTGAATAGTACAGGTACAAGAATGTAATAAAATATATACTAAATATAAAAATAAAACTTACCAAAAACAGTAAGACATAACTTTGTGTGAGTGGTATAGATGTGCAAAGCAGTGCAACTTTCTTTGCAAACACGTGTGCACAGACTGCTAAACCATGGAAATGGATTTGTAAACCATGTGCACGGACTGCTAAACCATGGGACCGGATTTGTAAACCAAGTCATGGATTGCTAAACCCTGGGCACAGATTACAATTTTATTTCACACTGAAACCCAGGCAGTTTGGCCACAATTTAGCAATCCGTGCTCATGGTTTAGCAATTCGTTCCAACAGTTTAGCAATCCATGCACACTGTGGGTATGGATTTGTAAACCATGCGCACAGATTGATAAACCTTGGCTACGGATTTGTAAAATGAGCGCACGGATTGCTAAACCACTGGAACAGATTTGTAACCCCCATGCAGAGATTGCTTAGTCATGGGAACAGATTGCAAAACATAAAAAAAAATTTGCCACTTCCCTTCAATTTTGTACAAGACCAAGCATTTTCTGCAAGTGCCGTTTCCTTTACTACCCCACAGCGCTTGTCATTCAGTCTTGTATGAAAGCCCATTACCACCACATAAAAAAGTTAGTTAATTGCAAATTTATTTCTCACAATTGCGGCTTTATTTCATGGAATTCTGACTCTCTCACAATTCTCGTTTACTTCTCAGTTGTGTTCTAGTCGAAGCCAACCTTAACGGTTCAATGCAAAGCACTTATTGTAGCAGACATGAGCGACAGCTATAATAGCCACATCCACTCTATTCAGGCATTTTAATATTTCTAACTGCATGTCTATGAGTTGTAGCCTACATCAAAATTTGCAACAATAATTATCTTGTAAACGTTAATCAAGTATGAAATGAAAAGGGGCCATAAAACTTAACTTTCGCCTAATTGGGTGTGATGCAGGCATATCTAACATTAATGCTTTGTGCCTTAAAAGACCCTAACAATCATGACATAATACATGTTCGAACGTTACATTCAGTTGTTACACAAACACTGGTGTCACAAGAATCACAGAATAACTGAAACCAAGGCAATGAAGGCAGTACTATTGCCACCCTGTTTTACGGCTTACAAAATGTAGCTAACTAGCAATGAAATCCAAACTAATTTGCCAGCATATTACATTATGTGAATAATGCATTTGGGATATATTCCTAAATAACATCCTACAGAGGAGGTGAGGCTGTCTAACTGACTTAAAAAGAAGTCTAAATTACGAGGATAAAATGCAGAATTATATGGGGGGAAAAGCTGAATTGTGTGAAATGAAGTCACAATTCTGAGAAATTAAGGTGGTATTCTGCGAAATAGTGTCACAATCGTTTTATTTATTTATTTATTTTATTTTTTTTTTATTCGGCAGAAAGAAACTTCTGAAGTTTGGGGTATTTTTGTCTGCAAATGAAAGGCATAGACCTTCATCCATATAGTGACCAGGGGTGCGTTTCCCAAAACCTTTGTTGCGAACATTGTTCGTAACTTCTACTTTAAGTTGTCTCTTTACGCTAAGATGTGTTTCCTAAAATGTTCTTAGTCAAGTATACCTTTCATAAGATATTCTTTTGTAAGGTTGGTCTGAGCTGCTCTTAACTGTCTCTTATTGCTTTTCTCAGCTGATATCGCTGGTGACTAACATCGGTAAGGGTATAGTTTATCAACTAAACATCATTTAACTAAAAAATAACTCATCCATACGATAACATTACTTTGTCTGATACATAACTACAGTCTTCGTTAGGCTTTGTCTTCGCAATCTGAATGCGCAGCAATTTGGCTTCAGTAACACGCGGATTCATAATGAAAGATAAGGAATGCACTGTTTATTATGTACATTTACATATCAGTCTAAAATATTATCCGCAAAAAATAGTCCTGAAAACCCTGGAATAGTCCTTAATAGTCAATAAGGAAGCACACAGGATATTTACTTATGACAGTAACGCAACTTTTCTTTTGGCTGTTGTGCCATTTCTCATCCCAATATGAATGACATACACACATACTGGTGCGTGCAGAACTAATAAAAATAAAGTGGTGACAATCTGGGAAGGCAGGTTCGTGCTCCTAGTCAGCAAAAGTCATGTTTACGATTAGATTATTCAATTTGTTAATCTTGCATTTTGTTTTTAGGTTCTCCCCAGTTCTGATTAATGCAATATTTTAAAGCATTTCTGCATTGTTATATATATGAAAAACACCACTTTCTCTCGTGCCGCCGTCAAGCATTTGTTGCATGGAGTAAATAATCGATTCTTGAGCCATTCATGTATTTCGGGGCCATTTAAGGTCGCTCTTATGAAGCTCTCCATAAGCAATCGCTTAAGAGATTGTTCAGGAAACAGACATGGGAAAGGGAATACTTTTCATAAGATATACCTTTAGAGCCTTTGTAAATCGCTAAGAGCTATCGGGAAACGCACCCCAGATCCCTCCACGATCAGATCACCTTGTTGTCATCATGTGAAGCCTTGAGCGCCCCAGTAACCCCAAAGGCAATAACAGATCAGGTTCAAGCATGCTGGGATGAGTGAGGGATATGGGCCAGACAAAGCGTAATCCAAATTCAATGTCTGGACAAGGCTAAATCTTTTTGAACACACTTCGAAAAATGTGTTCTAATGACTATTACCAAGGTAAACATCCATATATCTAAAGACAAACCTGAAGATAAGTATTGTGAACATCTACAAACCACCTAGGCTCACACCTCCCCTGCCACAATACTAGCATCCAGCAATCCTTGGGGAGTTCAACATTCACCACAACAAATGGGGCTACGCCAAGAACGACCACGCTGGCATATCCATAAACATCTGGGATAATCAAACAGACTTCTTTACAACCCATAAGAAAGGAGCGCCTTCTCTGCAAAAAGGCATCAGGAATATTCACCAGACTGAACCTTCATAACAAAAAACAACAATATGGCACCACTACCAGCATAACAAGACATCGTACAAGACTTCCCAAAGAGTCAAAACTAGCCAATACTAGTAACCATATTCATGGCTCCTATAGACCTGCGAGAAATGAAAACCGCTTTCAAACTCTTAAAAACTGGGAAGGCTGCTGGCATTGATGGTACATACCCAGGTATGATAACCCACCTTGGAAAAATGCTACCAGGTGGCTATCCAAAACAATAACAAACATCATCAATAAAAGGAAAAATTCAAAAGTAATAGCCATACTCAAACCGGGGAAACCAGCAAATGAAGCGACAAGCTACAAACTAAATTCTTTCCTGTGTTGCCTCTGCAAGCTCCTAGAGAATCATACTTACTTGCATCTCACACATACCTGAACTTCAGATCACCATCGAACAAGGTGGCTTCAGACCAAAAAGGGATACCAAACAAATTCTTGCATGAACTTCCTGCATTGAAATAGGCTCTGACAGCAATCAGAAAACCTGTACAATTTTCCCAGACCTGTCGGCAGCATATGACACTCTTTGGCAAGATGGGCTGACACTCAAACTTATTAGAACAATAAAAAACAAAAATATGCTATGACTACTCGGGACCATGACTGGAACCAGGTACTTCAGTGTCTGTCATGGAGATAAAATTAGCAGAACCAGACACCTAAAAAAAATGGTGTCTCACAAGGATCTGTGCTGATGTGAACCTTCTTCAACCTGTACATCATTGAAACAATATCCAAGAAATTCAGACATGCAGATGACCTTGTCATAGCATATCAATCACGAAACCTCCGTAACTTGGAAACTGCCCTCCAAAAAGATACACAAGTAACCCACGAATATTAAAAAAAATGGTACTTGAAGATGGATACCACTAAGATAGTAACCACCTGAATAACCATGAAGCCAAATTTACAGTAGAAAGAATTATAAAGAACAATCTGCTCCCAGCAGAATCTCCTCCAAGTTACATTGGCGTTACGCTGGACCACACTTTTACATAGAAAAAACACCTTGCAAATATCTCACAAAAGCTTAAGTCCACAAATAACCTAATAAGAAAACTGGATGCAACAACTTGAGGAGCTTCTCAAACCTCAGCCCCGGCCTTTGTGGTTTAGCCTAGCCCCCCCCGCCCCCACCCCCACCTCCGAAG
>JAODKL010000341.1:0-11994 GCA_026780765.1 Petrocephalus schoutedeni
TATATATTACTTTACTTTGATGAGTGGGTTGAATGTCAGGCAGAAATACAAAGTCAGATATGACCCCGTGGGTTCCCCAGGGTTAAAGCACGGGCCTGAGCACTGCTGCATTACCTCTCAGGCATCATGCAAATGTGTGGCTCTGCAGAGACCAAGCGGGCTTCCTCCGCTCTAACTAAACATTCGTGATGACGCAAGGCTTCGGTTCGGGGTTAGGGGCAGCAGCTCTTGTCCCGTTTTAGCAGCTGGTCTCCTTCAGGTCCATCATGAATGACTGTCTCTTTGTTCCTTGCCGTCTTCCATGGACAGGCTGGGACCTCTATGATATTTGCTGAATTAACACATACTAAAGGTAGATAGATAATGAGTGCAACAGTCACTTATTCAATCACATATACTTATAATCTAATGAATTATTCATTTGAAATTCCGGTATCTTATGAAAACCCACCCTGTGTTCTTATGAATAACTAAAGCATTGTCATTGTCATTCTTTGAAAACCTTGGAAAATGCTGATAGGTTGTGTAATAGGAATCGGCCTATTCGGCCAATCAGTGTCTTTGAATAGTATAGGCACTTTGAATGTTGGACAATGTGTGGGCTCCTTCTGCAATGCCAGCCTCTTCCATGATCTGCAGTCAGAAAACACCAGCATGTTTGCCCGCTGTTTCTCACTGAACACCCTGTTCATTTCCACCACTTCGCCCTCTGTAGGAAGGTGTGGGTTTGAGTGCAGTAATTTAAAGTCTAGATGAGTTTAGTGCTGCTGGGAGTGGAGTGTCATGGATATCTCTGGAAGCTTCCGCCAGCCTGACTCTCTTTGTAAACCTCTCATTATGATAAAGTACCCTGCTAACATGCCGATGAGGTGGTTTATGGGGCAGTTTAGCTATGGAGCAGAGAGGGAACTGGGATTATTAATTTTAGGCAAAAGACATGTTAGAGAAAAAAAGAGAAAAAGTATTTTAGAGCAGAGGAATCACTCTGTTTTTGTATCTGCTGAGGTGTGCGCTCCAAGGCCTCATGTCCTGCCTCAACTTCACTGCTTCCCCTCTGGCTTGTGCTGTCTCACCTTCCTTGGGTTCCCTCTCCTGCCTCAGCCTTGGTACATCAGTCACTCTACCTCCCCTCTGGCTCATGCTCTCTCCCCTTCCTTCAGTTCCTTTGCCTGCCTCAGCTGCCTCCCCTCTGGCTCATGCTGTCCCCCCTTCCTTCAATTCTCTTGCCTACCTCAGCCTTCCTACCTCCCATCTCACTCATATTCTCTCCCCTTTCTGCAGTTCCCTCGCCTTCTTCAGCCCCTCTACCTCCCCTCTGGTTCATGCTCTCTCCTCTTCCTTCAGTTCTCTCACCTGCCTCAGCCTCGCTACCTCCCCTCTGGCTCATGCTCTCTCCTCTTCCTTCAGTTCCCTCGCCTGCCTCAGCCTCACTACCTCCCCTCTGGCTCATGCTCTCTCACCTTCCTTCAGTTCCCTTGCCTGCATCAGCCTTGCTACCTCCCCCCGGCTCGTGCTCACTCCCCTTCCTTCAGTTCCCTTGCCTGCTTCAACCTTGCTACCTCCCCCCTGGCTCGTGCTCACTCCCCTTCCTTCAGTTCCCTTTCCTGCCTCAGCCTCGCTACCCCCCTCCGACCTGTGCTCTCTCCCCTTCCTTCGGGTCCCTCTCCTACCAGGCCCATGTTACACCAACAGGCCTTCTTTAACCTGACCGGGATCAGCAGTCAGAGGATGGATGGATGATTGTAATTATTCTTAATAAAACCCTTGTGCCCGTAGATCCTTGGTAGCCTCTGGACCCGCTTACAAATGCATTGGAGAAGTGGATAGAGAAAATTGATGGATTGATGGATCCCTAATAAAATCAGCTGGTTAATATTATCAGATATTTTCATGGTTTAATTGGGATTTGGACCAATGACCTTTTGGTTACACATTAAGATGGCACCTGGTGCAGGTTCTGTGGCTTTCCAGGTTGATGTGTGTAGCTTCTTCTACTTCTGGGGCCTTCTGAGCTCAAACTTTGTCCTACATTTCTGGAGGCTAATTCTCTTAGCATTGACTGCATCGATTCCACAAGGCGCTCAGAGTGGGCGCGCATTGGCATGTGCAGCACAGCGACCTGATTTGACAAGCCGTGTGGATGGTGACCGCATCACCGTGAGTGGTGCACCAACCACCCCACTGGGCCCCAGTGTCAAAAATTTGACTTTCTTATCGTGTGCTGGAGGAGCAGAGGGAACATGCTGCAGGAAGACAGGGAGCTTTCGGCTGTGGGCAAGTGGTCCTGCTGATACTGCTGGTTCTGCTTCAAGGTGTGCTTTCAGAGGGCTGCTTTGGAACATCGCTGCATCTGCATGTGATGCCAGCTTGTTATGGTGCGCCTGCATCACACATCAACTCATCGGGGCATCTGCTGATGTCTGTAAAGCATCTGGGTGTCTACAGATGACCCAGCACTGCTCTGTCTGCCAGGAGAACCTTCTGGAGACAGACAGTCATAAATCTTCTGCATGTAGTTGATTCTGACAGCCTGCTGAGGGTCATGAATGTCCTACAGGAGATGTGGACTTGGGGACCTGAGATCTGCCCACAAAGCTTGATCTGCCAGTAATTTGGGGATAGAGTGGACCTATGCCCCCCCATGCCTATTCCATTTCCACCCCCCCATTCAGGTGAGCATCTGGAAACCAGAAGCACCCCCAATTAAAACCATTTACAACCCAAACACAACCCCCAGTTACAGCTTGATTAAAACCATAATCCCCCAGTTCCCACTCAGTTTAAAACTGACCACAATCCCCCAGTTATATCTCCATTTATAGCTGACCACAATCTCACAATTAGCTCTCAATTAACAAATTTCATCTACTTCCTGGAATGGGATTGAAGTGGAATGGGATTTTCTCATAAGGGTTTCAATGTAGATGATGGACAGGATGTTCCAGCTTTTATGCAGGACAGGAATGGGATGTGCCAGCCATTATACGAGACAGGAATGGGATGTTCCAGCCATTAGACGGGACAGGAATGGGACATTCGAACCATTATACGAGACAGAAACTGGATGTTCCAGCCTTTATACAGACAGGAACGGGATGATCCAGCTTTTATACAGGGCAGGAAAGGGATGTTCCAGCCTTTATACAGGACTGGAATGGGATGTTCCAGCCTTTATACGGGACAGGAATGGGATGTTCCAGCCTTTATACAGGAAAGGAAAGGGATGTTCCAGGCTTTATGTGGGACAGGAACAGGATGTTCCAGCTTTTATACGGGACAGGAACGGGATGTTCCAGCCTTTATACGGACCAGGAACGGGATGTTCCAGCCCTTATACGGGACAAGAATTGAATGTTCCAGCCTTTATATGCGATTGGAACAGGACGTCCCAGCTTTTGTAAGGGATAGGAACAGGATGTCCCAGGCTTCATAAGAGACTGAAGTGGGATGCTCCAGCATTTGTACACGATGAGAATGGAATATTCCAGCCTTTATACGTGACAGGAATGGGATGCTCCAGCCATTATATGGAAGGCCCCTGTCACGTCTCTTTTTTATCACAACAATGGTTCTTGGTTAGTTGCCATGACAAAAGCTTAGACTAGCCAATCATTGTAGCTATATCCTTGTCATAAATAAATAACATTATTTGTTTTTTAGGTTCATATTCCACACATGCAAAGAGGACTCCTTTAAAATATACTGTCAGCCATAACCAGCTTTGCTTAGGAAAATCCGCTGGACGTCAGTTGATGTGGCCTGGACTATTTGGGCAATAAATGCATTATTAAAACAGGAGGCAGCTTCCCGCTTTGGGAAGCCATGGAACAGCGCTGTCGGTGCCACGTCCTGGATGCCTGTAGGCTTTCCGATTATTAGTCAGATTCCTTTCGGATGATAATTAGTGCAGTGGGGATTAGCCCTTAAACCCGATGCTACAGGGAACTCTTCTGCAAAGACCATCAAACCCATCGCAAGCAGGCAGGATTATTCAAATGCTAGTTTTTCTTTGTCTGCTTTTTCTGGTGCGGTTCAGGCCTTGTTAGCATTTGTGCTGTTTGCCAGCTCTGGCATTATTGATATTATTGAATATTGAAACGTTTCTTCTTTAAAATTCCTAACGGTAACTTTCTGCCTGTCACGGCAATTACTTGAAGTATCAAAGAAGTTATAACTTTAGTAACAAGATGCCGAGGAAGGGACCCCAACAGAGGCAGAGGGGTCATGGGCTAAGCTGCACACAGGCGAAGGGCTGCTTCTCTGCCCCGCAGTCCTGGTTGGCAAATTTTGGGGTCCAAAGTAACGTATGACAGGTAAGGCAAGTAGCACATTGCACTCATGCGGCTGTCAAGGAGTTGCTGCATCTAGACTGGGCTTCCAAAGGATACCCAGTGTGGGCGGCATGGGAGCAGGAGCTGCACAGCATCTCCCAAACAAAGTAAGAGCTCAACATTACGAGCATCCAGGGCTCAGGAGAGCTTAGGCGGGCTTTAGGGTCGAGTTACCATGGCTGCTACTGAGGACGGGGTTGTGGAAGTGCGCTAGGTCAGGTGATCAGCAAAGAGGAGTCAGGATGCTAAACAAAAGCAGAAATTGGAGAACAAACAAAATTGCAGGGCCAAATAGTAGGAGAGCACTGAAAGACGGGACATTCAAAGCCAGACCGAGACTCCAAGACAGTGAGACTGACAGCATTAATCAGAGTAACCCTTTTCCTCGTTTCTTTCCAAAGATCTAGACCTGTATCTAGCTTTTACTCCCTCCTTCACAAATCCTCAGGTAAACCTCTCTCTACTACATCTAACTGACAGACACATTTTTCACAGAACTCCAATGTTATCCTAGAATGTCATCTTTCAAAATATTAAATGCTGCTCCAAAAATCCCAACCACCTGCAAGCCCAATTCAAAATTGTCCTTAGATTGTACCCCACTCCCAAGAAATACCACCTTAGGGGTTTGGAGCCTGACCCACTCTGTCATCTCTGTCCCCTTCAGGGACTGTCCTCTGGCTACAACCCTCTGTGGCTACAACCCTCTGTCACTATATCACTGTCCTCGATTCTCTCCTTCCCCGTTCCTTTATCCTCTGAAGTCCTTCTCCTCCTGGACCTCTCCTCTCTTTCTCTCTCCCACATCCAGCGGGCTCTTCTGATGTCTGCCTCCTTTGTGGCTAGGCTACTCTTAAGGTGTCTTTCCACTGGCATACAGGAACTGACCTGAACCCAAGCCTTACTATCGTTACTATCTGTTTTGTTGTGCTTTTTTAAGTAGGAGGTTGGACATTTTCCAGTTCCAAGTTATCGGGAATGCATTAATTCGTGTGAAACTACTAATGATAATACCTAGAATATGCCGTTTTATTCCTTCAAATAATCCATGCTTACCAAAGCAGATCACCAGTATCGGCATGCATTTCGACCGGTCAGATGGTAGTGATGCAACCAGATGTTTTTAGCCCTGCTAACCAGATGTTTGCATGGTTGCAGCTCAGGTATGACTTGCATACATTGGAAACCGTTAGTTCCCGGTGCGGGTTGGGTATGTTTTGGTTCCTGGTGGCAGTGGAAAATAGCAATTAGCATCCCACTGGAAAACTCCTGACTTTGCAATTCCATCTATTTGGAAGTCCACTTTCTACGGTCTGGTACTGCTGGAGTTGTCTGTATCCCAGATGAACAACTTTTCTGCCTTAACCATTCAAAAATGTACAAAAAGTACAAAAGAAAAACATTTTAATTTATGCCGGTGAGCTTTGTTGGTTTTTTGAGTGTCCTTATCTTCTTAAGATCCTCCTCAGACCTTCAGAAGGATACATGAGGAGCTATTAATAATAAATTGTGCTTCAGCGTTTTGAAAAATATTTCCTTGGAGGGGAAGCATATGCATATTAATAGAACAGCATGCTGATAATACGATTATACTGTTATTTGGTAAATGTTCTTAATGACCAGATAACAGTATAATCACACTATAATTGCATTTAGGGGCCAACATTCATAGTACATTTTCTTATAGATTCAGGATAGACTGAGTAAGTAATGACTATTTAATATGTTTGCCTGTGTCACACTTTATTTGTGCAAAGGGAGTCGCTCCTGTTGGACCATGTTGGAATGTAGGTGGTTCCCACCAGGGTCCGGTGTTGTACCATTCAGAGAGTTATTCAGATGGATGCATGAAATGTTAAATGTACAGAACCTGATAGCTGCTCTCTGTACGTGAATCTCGCCGAGAGGTTATTGATGCCACTTCTAAATATGTGAGTTTCAAACCCCTTGTGATATTATAGAAAGACTGGTGGTGGTTTTGAGAGCAGCATGATTTGCTTTTGGTTTAAAGCTATGCCATGAACGGTGACTTCTATTAACATTTAATGATATTTATGTACTGATGTCTGCTGAGGGCCAACTCGGGGCCCCACTGTCACACGTCCAGGTGATGAGGGAGCCCTCTTCTGGCCAAGGGCATTTAATGAGCCAAGGGTGAGTCTATCTGTGTATCTCGTCCTCAAATTTGATAGTGATTAGATCGGAATAGCAGTATTGATCAGGGAGGTGTCTCTCGGATCACTAGCAGGGGTTGCACACACCCATGGTTGCGTTTTGTCAGACCTCCTTGTTTGCCTAAAGTCGCTGTCTTGTGTGGCTAAAAATACCACCCGGGCTTTGGCAATGTGTGCCGTCCCGCGGCGGCAGGGCCAAAGTCCAGCCAGCCCGCTTACATTAGCCAGCCGCAGGCGCCTCCGCAGATGGCTGTCACCTGCTCTGCTCTCCTGCAGCCTGGCGGGGGCGCTCTGCCTCGCCTCCCCTTTGCTATATTTGTTATATGAGGTTTGCACATCAGATGGGAGATGTCAGCACTGGCAGCACACATGGACTAAGAGCCACAACATAAGCTGGGAGGTAATGACCCAGGGAGATTGGAAGGGGACCGTGCTCTCAAGAGACAACCTAGAGAAGTCATCTGTCACACTCCTGTTTAAGAGCTTATCACAAAATTTATAAAAATCCAAATTTCCTTCATTGTAGCTTCATGGGATTCCATCATCAGAAATCAGCTTATAAAAGAGGAGCTCATATGTTGAGCTGCTGGTGCTTCAAAAATGATGAGTTAAGGCTTTACAAATAGTGAACCTTCATAAGGCATTCATAGAACATTAATAAGCAGCATGTAAGTTTACCTTACATGTCTTAAAACATTGCATTCATAAAACTTTCAAAGAACAAGACACGAGAGCTTTAATATAGATTAATAGTAATTACTGGTAACAATTTACATTAAGTGTACCTTCATAATGCATTCACAAAACATTAAGTGTAACTTAATATTAAGTTGTGCTTCTCATCTATCTTAATGGCTTTAAAACCAAGGGTTTTACAACTTTTTAATGAGCTTAAAGGTTTCAAACGATGACGTTATTTCTTATTTTCATTACTTAACTACCACTACCTAGTTTTCTTACTCAGTTGATTTGCGTGGTTGGTTGCACCACCTGGCATTTTTTAGACTCTCACATTAGTTCTGTCTTTATTGGCTCTATAAGGCAGGACCGGAGTGTCAGACAAATTGGAGCAGATGTTAAACATAATAAGCTGCTACTCCTCCTCCTCGTTCCCTCACTCCCCCAATGCCCCCCTCCCACCTCCCCTCGGCATCCTGCTCCATCACAGCATGGCCTCTTCCTGCGGCCTGGATCCACTTAGCAACGACTGGGGCTCACAGATCCCATCTGTGGTTCACTCCCATCCGTGGCTCACCCCCGTCTGCGGCTCAACCCCGTCTGTGGCTCACCCCCTTCTGTGGCTCACCCTGTCTGTGGCTCACCCCCCATCTGTGGTTCACTCCCATCTGTTGCTCACCCCCGTCTGTGGCTCACCCCCCGTCTGTGGCTCACCCCTGTCTGTGGCTCCACTTCGTCTGTAAATGAGTAAGTGTGTCTCTGCCCGGGTCACGGAGAGACACTTTGTCTGCGCTGTGAATCCTGACCCTGTAAGGACACGCCCCCCCCGACCCAGTGCGACACAGAAAACATCCAGAACCTCAGGAGTGACTCTCTCCCACAACTTTCACACAGTCAGGGAGCCATGGTCCCAGGGTGCAGATGCAGATCATCAATATGGAGTTAATGGTCAGGCTGCTTCCTCTCAGGAAGTTCTGCAGGAGAAACGGTGGAGCGAGTGCATAGGCTTGGCATTTCAAAATTTAGTTTGGGTGTGGATCATGAGCAGACAGGTAGGTAGGTTTAGGCACAAGACACACATTTAAACAGTAAAAAAAGACATTTAGACTGTAATAAGCAGATACACTAAATAAATATCAATAAACAGTAATTCCACAGTGATGGCTCAGAAATGATATTCGCATTGGTGCATAAAACTTCAACATGCTACTGCCCCGATTTAAGAAATGTGCTCCAGATACAATTTGGCATGAACTTGGGATATGTTTTTTCTAACATCTATGCATCGGTAAGATCTGATTTATTAATGTAGAATAGCGAGTTAAATACATCCATCCATTTTCTGAAACCACTTATCCTGTTCAAGGGGGGGTCCGGAGCCTATTCCTGAAACTACAGGCACGATGCAGGGAACTACCGAAGATGGGGGGGGGGAGGTCAGCCCATCACAGGGCAGACTCACATGCACAATTTTATAACTTCAATCAGCCTCAGCATGTTTTTGGACTGTGGGGGCAAACCTCCACACACAGTACCTGGGCAGAGACTTGAACCCCAGTCCCACAGGTGTGAGGTGACAGTGGTAACCACTGCACCACCATGTGAGTTAAATCATTTTGTGTTATTAATTTTGTATTATATATTTAGCTCACATCTGGCATTATTCACCATCTGCCACCTGTCCCATCATATTGTGCTCCCGGCTGGGTCTGTCTGTTTGACTGTCACCGTGGTTATGTACCGCCACTGCCGCATCTGGGCCAGCACCTCCTTCACCACGCCAAATGACATCACCTGCAAACTGAAACACTATGATAGAAGGCTCCCAGGCCGGGCCTGCCCCACCCACTGGAGTTATCACGCGGGAAGCAGCACATGGCCAGGGTTATGTCACGTTCAGCCCCAACCTGCGTGTCTTTTCCCCTGTATTGCCCTCAGGCGTGGCTTAATTCGCCACACCTGTCCCTTGTTTAGCTTTGCCTTGCATTTAAATCCCCTTGTTAACCCCACACACCTGCCTTGTGTTTCGTCCCTGATGTGTTTCCCTTTATTAGTCAGTCTAAGTCCAGTCTCCCCTGTCGGTTATTGTCAATGCCTCCAGTGCTTGCTGTCAGTTTTGCTCTTGTGTTTCCCCCTATCTCGTGGAATAAACACCCCTTGGAGGGGTTCAATCCCTACAGCCTGCATTATGGGTCGTTCCTCCCACCGCAAAGTGACAGGTTACATATATATTTAGTATTTAGTGTTAGTAGATGTCATTATTATCTTGAAATGTGAGCAATGATTTCTGACCAATAATTTATCATTTTGATTGATTTCCCCTCTCTAAATTGTTTCTTATACATGCTCCATCATCTCCAGTTCTCCACCTCTGTCAGTGACCAATTCTCCGCAAATCTCTAAGCTAGGCCTTGTGTGAGTTGGAGGCGTGTCTGGCGATTTGCACTGCATTGCAACCGGGGTGTATCGGATCATATCGCAATAGTAGTAGTTTGCTTCTAGATGTGCATCGAGATATGTGCTGCCTCAGGGTTGGAGATGCGCATCCCTAGTTTAGAATCTGGATGCTTTTGTGTTCAGACCTTCAGTTTAATGTAGTTGTGTGGCCCATACTTCTCCGTAACATCCTGCCCCTCACCCCCACCCAGCCACGCCTCAGGCTCTAGCTGTCAGACCTGATCTGTCCTGTCACACTAATTGTAGTTCAGTAGTGTAGTTCATTGTAGTTTAGTGTAGTTGTGCTGTCCCTACTCCTTTGTAATGTTCTGCCCCTCACCCCGACCCAGCCATGCCTCCGGCTCTGACTGTCAGACCAGATATGCCCTGTCACACTAGAGTTGTTGACACAACAAGGACCCAGACTCACACATCAGCCAACATGCCGACTCATGGCTTTACCTTAAAGAGCTTTTGCTGTATCATCTAAACTCTAGTCACAGCTGAATGGAACACAAGGTAAGGTTCAGATCTTGGATACCCTCTGCTACTGCCTCCTCTGTGGAAGCAGAGCTGACATCCTTACGGAAGGAGGAGCTCAGATGTCAGATACCCTCTGCTATCGACTCCTCCATGGAAGCAGAGCTCGCATCCTTACGGAAGGAGGAGCTCAGATCTCAGATACCCTCTGCTACTGACTCTTCCGTGAAAGCAGAGCTCACATCCTTATGGAAGGAGTAACTCAGATTTCAGATACCCTCTGCTATCGACTCCTCCGTAGAAGCAGAGCTCACATCCTTAAGGAAGGAGGAGCTCAGATGTCAGATACCCTCTGCTACTGACTCCTCCGTGGAAGCAGAGCTGACATCCTTACAGAAGGAGGAGCTCAGATGTCAGATACCCTCTGCTATCGACTCTTCCGTGGAAGCAGAGCTCACATGCTTATGGAAGGAGTAACTCACATCTCAGATACCCTCTGCTATCGACTCTTCCGTGGAAGCAGAGCTCACATCCTTATGGAAGGAGGAGCTCAGATCTCAGATACCCTCTGCTATCGACTCCTCCGTGGAAGCGGAGCTCGCATCCTTATGGAAGGAGGAGCTCAGATTTCAGATACCCTCTGCTGCCGACTCCTCCGTGGCAGCAGAGCTCACATCGTTACTTGCATGCCACTTTGGACAAAAGCATCTGATATATAAATAAATGTGCTCTACAGCAATGCATTCGTTTAGACAACATTGTCATCTGAAGTCACTCACAAAAGTGTTTAGTAAATAGATATATACAAAGAAATGAAAACAATGCAACTTAAAAATGAGAAATGAGAAAATAGTGACTGCCCTAGTAAGCGAAAAGGATTGGCCTGGCTCTAAATGACAGAAGTCCAGGCTAACTAATGTGAGACAGGGTAAATATCAATACCAAGAATGCAAATACGATACTTGTGGTCTTTTCCAGACCAGTCTTGCCACCAATGACTAAGCAATGACTCATGATATTGGTGTCATTCGGTGGGAATCCTTGATATTCTTGACATTTGTGGTGGAGCAAGATCAATATCCGTGGATTTTTACTGTCCTCTGTACTTAGTATTGGAACTGGTCTTTGGCAATTAAAGAAAAAAAATGAGGCGGTACCGTACATGAGGCCATACGGTCAACACCTGTACGGTCAAGTATGCATATCGTGATTCACCCATACTGTGCACCAATCAAAAAGCAGAGTAATGCCTCACCTCTCAGTGCTGAGGCTTTTCATTGGCACACTGTTTTGGACTTATTCGAAATATATGCATATTGTCTTACTCTCCTCTGATTTGCTGCTGTGACTCTGCTGACGAAAGGAGAGTGATCCATAGAATAAGGGTCAGCAAGGAGCCTCTGGGCTGACTCCAGGGAGAAAGAGAGTCTCATCCTCACAGTAATGATCAGTAAGGAGCTTCAAAGGGTGGTTCTGTCCTTCTCTCTTGTTCTTTCAGAAACTTGAGGGTCCCTCATGTGTTCTCTTCACTTATTTACCTCATGGACACAACTGTGTCTTAATATGAGAGGAAAAGTCACAGACTGGTCTATGGTTTTGGCGTGGGAGAGACTGTGCTGCTCATCTTGGAGCAGAGAATTTGGACCAATTCCTCAGATGCCTAAGGAAGCAGTATGAATGGGACCCAGGTCAACAGTGAGGTCATGGCGGCCTTATGATCAGCATCTGCAGCATGTGACGCCATAGTTTTGGCAGCAACTGCTGTTTTGTGTTTGGCAGGATGGGCTAACAGTGTAGCTGACCTGGGGCCTCATGACCCAAACGGTACTTACGCACAAAAATGTAGCGCACGCCCGTTTCCACGCTCACGTCGAGATGTATAAAAACTAAACTTG
>JAODKL010000342.1:0-11991 GCA_026780765.1 Petrocephalus schoutedeni
A
The DNA here is from genome assembly GCA_026780765.1 of Petrocephalus schoutedeni. Lineage (NCBI taxonomy): Eukaryota > Metazoa > Chordata > Actinopteri > Osteoglossiformes > Mormyridae > Petrocephalus > Petrocephalus schoutedeni. Next base: position 2 of record JAODKL010000342.1, read on the forward strand.
GAGACATAGTCTCTCCAGCGTGTCCTGGGTCGTCCCCGGGGCCTCCTCCCAGTGGGACAAGCCTGGAACACCTCCCTGGGAGGCGTCCGGGAGGCATCCTCACCAGATGCTCGAGCCACCTCATCTGGCTCCTCTCAATGTGGAGGAGCAGCAGCTCTACTCTGAGCTCCCCCCTGAATGACTGAGCTTCTCACCCTATCTCTAAGGGAGATTCCAGCCACCCTACGGAGGAAACTCATTTCAGCCGCTTGTATTTGCGATCTTGTTCTTTCGGTCACTAACCACAGGTCATGGCCATAGGTGAGAGTAGGAATGTAGATCGACTGGTAAATCGAGAGCTTTGCCTTTTGGCTCAGCTTCTTCTTCACCATGACAGACCGATGCAGCGCCCACATCACTGCTGATGCCGCACAGATCCTCCTGTTGATCTCCCACTCCATCCTTCCCTCACTCGTGAACAAGACCCCGAGATACTTAAACTCCTCCACTTGGGGAAGGACCCCCTCCCCGACCCGGAGAGAGCACTCCACCCTTTTCCGGCTGAGGACCATGGCCTCGGATTTGGAGGTGCTGATTCTCATCCCAGCCGCTTCACACTCGGCTGCAAACTGCTCCAGTGAGAGCTGAAGGTCACGGTCTGAAGAAGCCAACAGAACCACATCATCTGCAAAAAGCAGAGACCTAATCCTGAGGCTACCAAACCAGACAACGTCAACGCCCTAGCTGCGCCTAGAAATTCTGTCCATAAAAGTTATGAACAGAATCGATGACAAAGGGCAGCCCTGGCTGAGTCCAACCCTCACCGGACTTACTGCCGACAATGCGGACCAAGCTCTGGCACTGGTCATACAGGGACCGAACAGCCCTTATAAGGAGGCCCGGCACCCCATACTATAGTACTAAGCAGAGGTGTGTGGATGAGTTTGTCCTGAAGAGAGGCTCACACACCCCTCAAGTGGCTGAAGTCTTTAGTTCATTTTGGATTTGCAGAGTTACAATTTCCACAACCTGCCAGGCAGGTTAACAGCCCCCCATGCTGGGGCAGAGGCTGCTGTTTTGAGCTACATATTTGCATGTTATCTTTTTGTTTAAACAACTATTTGCCCTTTAATTTGTATTGTTTATTCACATGTTAATATTACAAATACATTTGATTCAGCAATGAAACTCAAGTTTGAAATGCACATATTTCATGGGTCATTATTTTGATTTGCTATGATAACTTGTTATGTTATGTTAAGGCAGAGACTGGACGAAAAGGTGACATTCACAGGTGTGCAGACTTGTCTAGGTGAGGAAAAACACACACTGGAGTCTGGACCAGGAGCCCCACACACCGGAAGCAGTGATGGAGGGCATGACAGAAATAGTTGTTAACTAACTGACTAATCGGAAAAATAGTCAATAGATTTGTCGACTACCAAAATAATCTTAAATTGCGTCCCTAGTGTGCATTTCAGCCAGTCAGCGACACGCGCACAGTCGGGACGTCTGGGGGTGGGGGAGCCTCGGAGATCATCATCTGCCTGGGTTCGAGTGAGACACATGGTGGTCCTATTCACTACCAATGATAGCATGCAAGAAATGTTCTTGGTACTCTGACAGCATTGGTACTACAGACCACTTCAAGCACTGGTCGTAAGGATCCTGGTACTCTGACGGCATTGGTACTACAGGCCACTTCAAGCACTGGTCGTAAGGATCCTGGTACTCTGACGGCATTGGTACTACAGACCACTTCAAGCACTGGTCGTAAGGTTCCTGGTACTCTGACGGCATTGTTATTACAGACCACTTCAAGCACTGGTCGTAAGGTTCCTGGTACTCTGACGGCATTGTTACTACAGACCACTTCAAGCACTGGTCGTAAGGTTCCTGGTACTCTGACGGCGTTGGTACTACAGGTCACTTCAAGCACTGGTCGTAAGGTTCCTGGTACTCTGACGGCATTGGTACTACAGGCCACTTCAAGCACTGGTCGTAAGGTTCCTGGTACTCTGATGGCATTGGTACTACAGATCACTTCAAGCACTGGTCGTAAGGTTCCTGGTACTCTATCAACAGCTTGCGTTGTGCTGATATCACAGCCTGTGTGGGCAGGGTGGGAATATTTTAATTACCGCCGATTTTTGTCTACAGATGTTTTGGTTAATATCATGTCATTAATATTAACTTTTAAAAATCCCATGAAGGTGGGATGTTATACTGTCGCTCGATGGGGCACAGTTAGAATCTGGTGGTCGACTTGCGTGTAGGACAGTGAATCTGCAAAGCAGTCTCCAAAGGGAATTCCCTATGTTGTTTGGGAGCTGGTTTCTCTTCCAGCCAGCGGATGTGATGAGTCAAATCCTGGTGAACAGGAGGAAAGCTGTGAAGCCCAAACAAGGCAGCTGCCTACACGCCAGGACCAGGATGGGGGGCAGTCGGTGCCTGTGGTCTGTGAAATCACGGTCTTGTTTATCACATGACCACTTACACTCAGTGCAATGAAATGCTTATTTGCCTAACCCCAGTGTGTTAGCAGGAAAGAAACACACAGGAAGGCATTTAGACAATAATCATCTAATGGCATAAATAATATGCCATTAGAGTAAAGTGCCAGGTAGTAGTGCAAAGTGTCAAATGAATAAGACAGTATTTACATATGTGAGCTCAACATATATGTTGTGTATGCTGAAGCAGAACAGCAGTTTTGAGTCTCTTATTTTGGCATAACCAGGCAATTAAAAAGGCACAGCCAGCCCACGGCACAGTGCACATCTGGATCATAATGCCGTGAATGGTGGGCAGCTGTTTAATCTGCAAGGATGAGCTACATGTAACTAAAAGATCATTTTGGAATGAATAAAAAACAGAAACTTGGAGAATTCATTGTTCTCTAATGGGCCAGATTTCGCAATTGCCCTACCAGGAAAGCCCCTTGGTGTTTTGGGTTGATACTGATTTTCAGACTGACACTGAAATGAAGACATTTAACTGCTGTAACTGCCTGTTAAAGTAGTGTATGTGCATACGTCCTTTTGAACGAAGTAAAGGGAGTCAAAATACATAGTAAAATAATAAATATGTAGTAAAATAGTTTTGGAACCCTTCCCCCAATTTTTTTTTGTTTGTTAGCCAGGTTTGATAGCCAGAGAGAGTTGTCAGTGATTTTCTGGATAAAAGCCTGGTTCGAAGTTACAGTAATTTTATGATGTTATTGAGTAATGTAACTTGCTGCAACCTATAGATAAGTAGGCCTGCTTTACACCTCACAAGACACATTAGACATTTGCATTAAGGAATGATCAGGATTGTTTACTATAATAGTAAATGTACGGTTTCCCCCCCCCCTCTGAGTTGACTAGCAGTTTTTAGTCTTGCAGCCAAATCACCATTGCTTCTGCCAATATGAGCATTTTACCAAAGTACCCTTTTATAAATGGGATTCTTTGGGTGGGGGGATCAAATGCATTTATATTAAAAAATTCTTAGGGAAAACAAAAACATAATGCAGAATTAGCAGGCAACCTTCACATGCGGAAGTTTAAGGTTTTTGGGACACGCCTGTATTGCCATGCAGGAGAGGGCTATAAGCATAGTTACACAAAATAGTGAGTTTGACACTTCACAGCTACTGCAGGAGCACTTTTCATTTCTGCATTTTGCTTTATCCAGATGAGGATCACAGAATCCAGTTTGTATTAAATATTTTCCATTTATTAATTACTATAAAATACAATGCACAAATACAATAGTAACAAGTTTTTTGGCTAGCTCAGAAAAATAGTAAAATTTTTAATTAGTAGTGAAATACAAGTTCTGCAAACTTATTTTAATAAATATCTTAATAAGTATATGATAGAATATTAATAAAAATAGATAAATAAAATAGATTATAAAAATAGAAGCTGTGTAATGACCATTTACCACTCAGCATGCTATTGATTGTTGATGCTTGTAAATTTCTAGTACGTTGGTCAAGAATCTCCTTAGTCTGTCAAGTGTGATGTTCCGGATGGTGTGGTGGTTGGTCTTGTTTCTGCTCAAAAAATCATTCAAGCCTTCGTCACTTTTCTCTCTTTTCTCTGTGGAGCATCTCATGGACACTGCCAGCAGTTGGATGTTGCTTTTTAGATTGTCTATATCAGTCTGAATTTGTATTGTGTTGGGTGTGGGCTGTAAAATTCTCTGGAAAATGCTGAGCTTCTCTTCTATGAACATTAAGCCCTCTGCTGGTTGGTCGGGATCTGGAATGAATTTCTGCTCTTCGAAAATAATGTTAGGTGACACCTGGGAGGGCAAAGGCAAGACACAAAGAGAATAAAATGTCAATACAGTATCGAGCCCCTGCGTCTTATTGTTTTTCACAGTTAAATGTCACATTTAGTTCACAGAATGCAAGATGTTTGTACAATAACTATTCTGTCATTTAGTTTTCGTGATGATGGAGAAACGGATTTTTTGCATGTTGTACCTGTACACCAAGCCTCTTTATTCTTGTTATGGTGATGCTCATGAGTGTTGTCAGAGGTGATGCAATGTTCTCAGCTGACAGTGGTATGCCCAAACCGCTGTTCAGCAGCATGAGAAGATGAGAAATTATAACAGCGATGGAGAAATTCATGCTTAAGTCTGGAGTCCTGGAGTTAGACGAAAAAGAGGTTATATTTATAGTAGCTGAAAAACAATTGCACATGACCGTGGTGTCAGTTACAGTGTCCCAGGTTGCATGGATAAGTCTTAAAAACAGAGAAAATGTTTACTTTAAACAAACACATATGCCCACAATTAGTTATATCAGTTTTCTGCTCTAGGATTGCCATTTTAGGGCAGTAAGATATAAATAATTTCATGTGAAGTTAAAGATCACCATTTCAGCTTTTAAAATACACTCTTCTGCTTTCCTTAAAAGCTTGTTTGCTCATGATATACTTAGAGACAGAGTACCCTCGTGTATCATCCCTGATTGGCTAAGAATGGAAGAGATGTTCAGGGTGATAATAATATGACCAAAGTTTTCAGATAAGGAGATGGTAGTAAGTGTGCAGTAGATGGAACCTTACCTCTTAAGACCTGAGGTCTGTGTCCACATGGGGCTTCATCAGTGTGTCATTGCTTATATATAGTGCTGTCTAACCATTTCCTGACTCAGCTCAGTGAATCATCCTAGGCTGTTTCAGGACTTAGGGGGATTACAGGGAAAAACTCTTATTTATTATTTATTTACGAATTAATGGAGTATGTAAAATCATTAAACATGCCCTTCCGTCATGCTAATTGCTTGTGTGTTCACCTGCTGTGTGTTCACAATTGTTCTTTGACTATTTTACCCTGGCAATTTTTATTTTTAAAGCATTTTAATCTGGCATAAATTGTTCCTGGTGTCTGTTTTAAATTACATCAAATGACAATTTATCTTCTCTGTTTTTCTTAAACAAATGGGTCATTTAAAATATTGGTTTACAAAAAGTTCAGGGTTTCCATATTGAACAGAAATGGTGGTCCTTGGTTCTAATCCCATTCAGTCGTTCATTTTGCAAATTTGCCCAGCACATGTTAATTTTCCATTAGTTTACTTAAAACGTTATATGAGAATAATTCCAAGAAACATTTTTGTATTTACTGTAACTAATGCATACAGGAAGTTACCTTGAAGACTTTTCTCATATGATGTGTGAATCATCGATAATTTTATGAGGATCTCTTTCGGTTAAGGACTTGACCTTTCGCTGAACTTAATGGATGTGTATTTGCCTCCTATAAAATTTTGATTCAGTCAGGCATTCAAAAATGATGTTCTGATGGAAAATCATAATTTTGCTTGCTTGTTTATAATCAAAGCAATACGTTTTTAAAATTTTGTTAACAAAAAAATTATGTATCAAAGATCTTCACACCTATTACTTTTATGGAAAGGAATAATTATGAAACAAATTAAATTTTAGTTCATGACATTGCTAAAGCATAATGGAATATAAACACAAATGGAACATTGTATGCATTCATATCATACATTTATTTATCAACATTTTTAAGTGATTTTATGTGAACAGTAAGGCAGCTAAAACATCATACCGCTAATATGGAGCCACATTAGGTAGGCCTAGGTCGGTACTACATTAGTGTCATGTTATAGGTGTCTCTGGTTGCATGGATGACTTTTAAAAAGAGAGAAAATCTCTACTTTTCACCCTCACATATGACCACAAATAATTATGTTATTAAATAAAAAGTTAGCTGCTCTAAGATTACATTTTGAGGACGGTAAAATATGGTAAATTCTTTCAGATTAAATTAAGGAACACCATTTCAGCTTTTAAAATATACTTTCTGAGGGCCTTTGGAGCAAGTTCTTTATATTAAAAAACAATACGTTTCGCTAAAAGGAGAGTTATTAAAGCCAAACACCATGACAAGTACTAGACAAGTGCAAAACACAAGATTATCTAGTGTTGCCAAGATATCATAATCTGGTCAGTGGTCGAGAAGGTCATTGGTCGGTTGAGTTAGTTAACGTATTCCAGGAAGAGACCATTATTGCAAGTTCAGCGGGATTCTGTAACCTTATGTGGATGGGTAGCTTGTTCCACCATTGAAGAATCATGGATGGTGTAGAGTGGGACTTCTCATCTGATGGAGGGATCTCCAGGTGGCATTGGCTTGCTGACTGAAGAGGGTGAGCCGAGATGTAGGTCTTGGTGAGTGACACGGTGGTGGCAGGTTCTATTTGATGGATGTGTTGCATTTTGAATAATCTTCAGTGATTCAACAGCACAAGCTTGGAAGATTAAAACCTGGACTTTCTGAAGCTACATCAACTACATCAACTTATATTGCTGAGCTAATCTCTAAATCATATTGATCTACTTGCCACCTAGACCCTGTTCCAACTATACTTATTAAGGCTTGCGCTGGCAAACTCTCTGCTCCCATTTCTCACTTTATCAACTGCAGTTTTTGCACTTGTATTTTTCCCAAAGAATTACTTAAAGTGACAAATGACTTACTTATGTCTGCAGACACTGGGATGGCCACTATCCTAGTTCTTCTCGACTTAAATGCAGCATTTTATACAGTTAACAATAATATCTTACTGTCCCAACTTGCAAGTGTATCTGGTGCTGCTCTTTCTTGGTTTGAGTCTTACATCAGTGATCAACAGTATTATGTCTCCATTAGGGAATATAAATCTGCCACTATTTCACTCACACAAGGTGTCCCCCAAGGGTCAGTTTTGGGTCCTATTCTGTTTAATATCTATATGCTCCCATTAGGTCAAATTATTCATCGGCATGGTCTCAGCTACCACTGCTATGCCGAAGACACACAACTGTACATAAGCGTGGACCCAACTGCATCGTCATCCCCAGCCTGGCTGACTAACTGCATTAGTGAAATCAAACACTGGATGATGGCTAACTTTTTACTGCTCAACCCTGACAAAACTAAAATCCTATTGGTGGGTACTAAATCTGTCCTCCCTAGCCTCCGTGGGTTAAAAATTGATGTCAATGGGGTCCTAGTCGAGCCCTCAACTTCAGTCCGTAATTGCTCGTTAACACTCTTCCCTCAGTGTGAAAGATGCTGAAACACTAATTCATGCTTTCATCACCACCCGTCTGGACTATTGTAATGCATTATTCTATGGCCTCCCTAATAAGTATATCAACAGATTGCAGTATGTTCAGAACTCTGCTGCTCGTCTACTTACACACACTAAAAAATCTGCCCACATTACTCCTGTCCGCCGTGATTGGTTGCCGGTCTCTTCAAGAATCAAATATAAAATTATCCTTATCACCTTCAAAGCCCTCCATGGTCTAGCCCCTCATTATCTGTCTCAGCTACTCTCTCCATACACTCCTATCCATGCATTATGATCATCCGATGCAGACTTACTCACTGTACCTAAGCACAGGTTATCAGCAATGGGTGGCAGAGCATTTAGTGTAGCAGCTCCTAAGCTTTGGAATGCGCTTCCTCATAGTCTCCGCAAGGAAAAATCTCTTATTTATTTTAAACTCCTGTTAAAAACACATCTATTCAATGAACATTATTCGTCTTGTTTGTAACTTGCCTACCTTGTGTTCTTTGTAAAGTGTCCTTGAATGTATGAAAGGTGCTATATAAATAAAACATTATTATTATTATGTTGCATTTCATTCATATATCAGACTCCTTTATCAAAAGTGACTTACATTATAGGGAAGGGTTATAATTTATGTGTGCTCCCTGGGATTTGAACCCACAACATTTGCGTTGTTAGCACAATGCTGTAGTGATAATAATAATAATAATCATCATCATCATCTTCCCAGGTGGCTGGGGTACATGCTGATTGGGGCACCAGTGCACTACAGGGCACATAGACACACTGGGGGAAATTTAGAGATGCTTTGGACTGCTGGAGGAATCCAAAGAACCAGAAAGAAACTTCTCACACATGCGGAGAGGAAACCCCAACCCTGTAGATGTGCTGCCCTCTTTCTGCTGTACATATTTATAAGTGTAGAAATGCAAGATATATAACCAAGTATGACCATTTGTTTCCCAAAGTGAAAAGGAACATAGAAATATTAGCAGCAACTAGAATGTGCTGGTCAACAGTTCAAGCCCCAGACCAGTTTTAGGGTGAACTGCCAAATTGAGATGATGTTAAATGTGCCTGGTTGCAAAGAAATTTGCAGTATGACAAATGTGCCTTAGCCAGGGGCGTCGTAGTTGGGTGAAAAGTGGGACTAAATTACAAGGGCCCCAAGTGGGGGGGGGGGGCCCTGAGGAGTGAAATTTTATTTTCCTTTATTTTATTTAATGTAATATACTCCTTGATAAAAAGCTGTTCTCTTCACCCAAATAAAAAAGCGTTTCAATTTTCATGCAGGCCTATAATGTTAGGCAACCTTTGGTGGCATTTACTGTTAGCTTTTAAGCATTCTGCAAATATAACAGAAATTCAGAGAAGTTGTGTAATAAGGCTTTTTTGTTATACATATAAGAGTTCTTAGATTAGTAGTAAGGTTAGTTGTAGGTAGTTGTGAACCTTAAGCTTATGGGGGCCCATGGCCACTGCTTGTGCATAGGGCCCAGAATTTGGTGCTACGCCCCTGGCCTTGGCAGGAATATGCAAATCACCAAAACAACAGCCACCTAAGTAATGCGTTTTGTACCACAGTTTTTCCTGTTTTAGACGCCTTGCAAGCTTTGCCGGGAAGTGATGAAGGGGCAGTCACACACTTACCCAACAGATAGGCTTTCCAGTTCAGGTTTTTCTTCTGAAATTTATAAACTGCCATTAGCAGTTACCTTTCATTGTGAGTATGTGTGACGCTGTGTTCCTTTTGCACAGTTCCATTCAGTGTTACGTCACGGTCGCATGAACTTGCATCGCCGAAGGGGAAATTCTGTGCATGACATCCCGCACTTTTACTCATCGCAGGAAGATAAAAGTGTGTGACGCAATCACAAAAGGAGCTTACATATATGTTGCGATATATTCTAGCTCACCTTTGCAAGATAAATGACCGGATATTTTAACTGCAAGTTTCTTTGACGCGCTCGTCAGCTGCTGACTGGAATGTGCAAGGGTAAATGGATGATGTAATGCTGAATCACCTTTATGCCTTTCCAAAAAACAGGAAACATCCTCAATGTTCTCATTTCTAACATCAGTACTTCATCCATCCATCCATCCTTCTGTATTTTTTAATGTTTCAACTTAATGTTGTATTTTCATTGCTTTGAAAGTTAGTTAGAAAAACTTTGTGTGGCCTTTGCAGTTTTAAATTGGTACTTTTGGTGCACTTGTTTTTGTTGTGCCAATAAAAGTTTTCTAATGTCAAGTGCTGCATGAATTGCATTCAAGGCTATTTGTTTTTATTTACATAACATATTACCTACATAGGGTAAATTGAAAAGAGTAGCCTATATGCAGAACAAAAATTTTGTTATGTTTTCCTTCATCAACAAATTCCATAAAATCAGTCCTGTCATGCAGGACATTATGATAAGGTAGAGGTAGTGTTGGCAACACTTTACTTGAGGAAACACCAGTAATTTAGTATTATGCTATTACTTATGTATTATTTCTGAATTCCTAATTTGTCAAACTATGGGCCGCCGACTGGCGTCGGTCCGTGACTAGGTTACCGCCGGTAGCATTATTCGAGCGAGCAGCACTATTCGGCAGAACAGCCCTTTGACTTCGATCGCGATCGCCCCGTAGATTGCGAAGGTAGTGCGGGTAGATCGCGGAAAATGTTTTTAAATGATGGTCTATCATCTGTCCTCCCTTTGGCATTCTCCACTTGATTGACACAAAGGACGGCCAATCTGCTGTTGCTTAAAGGTTTCTTATATTAGATTACAATAACATCTACTTAGATCCCTTCTCTTCTCATGAACTGCGAACTACCGGAAAACTCCGGTAACCCAGCTTGTCTTCCAATTTATATCTACTAAAAAGGGATCTGTAGTGATTGTCCTCCCGAAACCAATTCGTGTCATCTGCTAAACTATGCACAAGCCGTAATAATACTATTAGCAATACTAACAGTAGTAGTAGTGGTATAATAATAATAATAATAATAATAATAATAATAATAGGGAGCGCGTTGGGGACGTATGCCTATGCAGGGCGGGGCTATGCGGCCCCAAAGCCTGATATGTCTGGACCCCAGGACAAAGAAATTTGAGAAACGCTGTATTAATTAACCACAAACAAAGTGTTACTTGCAAACTGATGTCAGGTTTGTTCATCACTAATGAATTGTCACACATCTTTTATCTCAAGTAAGTACTATATTTGTTACTATATCTGTTAATTATGTAAACCTTTATAAACTTATTGAAGTACAGTAGGAACAATTAATGAATAAAACATGTAACATACCAATCTCATATTTGTCCATTGTCATTGAATTGTGACACATCATTTTTCCCAAGCAGTTGGTGAGTTAGTAAGTTCTGGCATGCTCAGAGCCAGAATTTACAGAGCGTACATTTTGTGGTAGGTGACCTCTAATAAATGCACCCTCTATAAATTCTGTCTCTGAAAACCATATCTGAAATCTAAAATTAATCTTGCTCACAAAGTACACATTAATTAATACATAATATTTGCATTAATCTTGGTCAGGCAATATATTCTTCTCTATAGTGGGAATTATGAACTGTATTTTAGTATATTATCATCTAAATAAATGATGCTGGGGTGGTTTACATGCCAATAAATGTACCCTATCTCAAATTTGACTGCATTGACATTGAATCAATGAGTCTTGCTCAGTTATTCTGTTTAGCTTCAAATTATATATAATGAACAACATTTTATGGCCTGTTAGCAGCCAGGATGTGCATTCACTTTTATATCTGTATGCATTAATATTACATTTATAAAACTTAGTATGCTTTCTCCAATGTTTATCCCTGAATTCATGAATAGCATTTTTTATCCCCATATTTTATTCTGTTCCACTACTGTGGCATGAAATATCCACTTATAGTTTACAGAGAAGGCATTCATGTAAAAAATGTAGTTTATTCAAAGTACCCCATGCATATAAAAATAAGACACCCCAACAAATTCATTAACAAAATTGCAAAGTACTTCATTTAATACCACTTATTCAATGGCTACAGTGACATTACATCCTTGGTACATGCCTACATAAAACATAATTGTCCAAAATGTCAATTCAAGTGGTGAACTGAAACAAATTTAAATTTTTTATTTTAGTTATCCTGCCGTGAAATGCCCTTGGTAAAGTTGTGTAAAAAACCATATAATAAATTCATTTTATATTGCAGTAGTATAATCTCACACTGAACAATTTAGAAGAATCTAACCTCTTATTTGAGTACATTTATTCAAATAAATCCCACATTAAGAAACAGTTGTTTATAACAAAATCACCAGTGCCACAAGTATTATTCTTGCTGTTAATACTTTGTACAGCCCCCTTTTGCCAGTAGGACAGCACATAATCGTCTCCTATAACATTTCAGAAGGT
>JAODKL010000343.1:0-11971 GCA_026780765.1 Petrocephalus schoutedeni
GCGGGAGGGAGCGGCGGCGGCGGGGGCGGCGGCGGGGGGGAGAGACGCTGCGCGGAGCGGCCGGGGCCCCGCTCTCCCGAGGCGGCGAGCCGACCTGCGCGCTCCGCTTCCCGCGGTGAGCTGTGGGACGAGCCCCGGGGCGGGACGCGCTGCACACGGGGGGGACGCGGAGGTGGGCAGCGCGCCGCGGGAGTGACAGCGCGGATGGCGGCCGTCGGGGCCCGGAGCGGCGGAGCAGGCGGCGGCCTTCGGACGGGCAGCTTTCGGCTTTAAACGGCGCCTTCGGGGGCCCGGATCCCGCGGACTCGCCGCCCCGGCCGGCTGCTTAGCGGGTGTGTGTTTGTGGGCCGGCGGCCGGCGGCGAGTCCGCTGCGGCCCCGGCGCTCCGCTCCCCCACCGGGCCGCTCCGGTCCGTGTCTCCCTCCGCTTTTAAAGGCGCGCAGCTAGTTAGCGGACTAGTAATGGCTGCTGCGACCGGCCCAAGATGGCGGGACGGGAGGAGGGACGGCGGTCTGCGGGGGAGCCGAAGCGGCCCGATGTGTCGTTTGTCACGCTTTATGCGCGGCGGACCGGCCGCCTCCCGCACCGCGGGGCTTCGGCTCCCCGGCCCCCGCCGTCCCTTCGCGAAAGCCCGCGGTCAGCATCCACCTGTGGGAGGCCGGGCCCGGCGGCACCGACACCTGTCAGCGGGCCGGATGCGCGTCCAGCTGTTGGCACCAGGACCCCCCGGGATCCGCATCAGCAGCCTGTTACCCGCCCCGCTGTGGCCCTTTGGGTCACCCTGGGAACAGCCGCCTGGCATCGGCGACATCAGCGTTTACCCGCCTGCAGCCACCTCCCATCACCCCGCATCCAGCGTGAGACCCGGCTGCGGATGGACTTTGCCTGGGTTAACGTGCCATTTCACTGGACTTGCCTCTTGTTTGTTGGGGCGCCTTAAAAACGGTGTGGGCTGCCTTCAGATTAATAATATGTGACATTTATCAACTAATTGTGTATTTTCTAATTGTGAACCATTGGTTTATAACAGGAGACATCTTCTACCAAGAGGATATTAATGCTTCCGTTGAATATTCTTGTGTATGTATGATCTGTGTGCATGTGTGCATAGTGTTAGGCCAGAACCTGTGCAGGTCGGCTGGATTCGGCAGCCTGGTTGTCATAAGGAAGGTACTGGCTGTTTGTTTAAGTTGGGTGTGGTGTGTTTGAAGGAGCATGTTATTGGTGGAACAGAATGTAATTGGTTGGTTTTTTGCAGGTGAGGTTGTGATTGGGTAGCGCTTGACTTTCTCTCGCCCAGTGACCTTCTGCTCCCTGCTTGATTGTCTCTGATTGGCTTGATTGACTCTGTAGGATTGCAGATGTGTCGTTATTGGCAGGCCTGTGACTCTGGTCTGTCAGAGGTCCCTCCCCTTTCTTGTTGTCTGCGCTCTCATTGGCCAATCTGGCTAGGGAAATGGATGTCGATATTTGCTTTGCTTGCTTGCTATGGGTAGTTTTTAATAATGTGCCCCCTTACCTGTGCAGAGAACCAATCTCACACATTAAAACAGGATCAGGTCGGTTGTCTCGACTAACCTGCTGATGACTTATTATAGATTTATCTGGAATGCACGTTTTAGTTGATTTTTCCCAGCAGTGTATGTGCTTATTTTGCTAGTTAACTTTTACTGAAAATCATTCCAGCTGTCTATTACAAACTCTGTGGTATTATCGTGGTACCTGTGTTGGCTGCTTGGCCTCCGCTGTAGGCTCCCCCTTAACAAGCGGTCTTGTCAAAATGCAGTCTCAAACTGTTTCATATATGAATTTTAAGTGTTTATTTTGCGAAACCGGAGCTTTTCCTTTACCCCCTGACAATCAAGGCCGTTGGTCTTTTCGGAAGGTCATTTCCAGTCTGGAGGGATCGGTCTCACAAAATCATACCTGCTTTATATTCTTAGCCTCCATTATATTTTCCCTAAATATGCCTCATGTATGCAGATGAGTTGCTATCGTATGGGTAAAATGTGAATCCAGCCTCTTGCAGGATTCACATCGGGATTGTTTTGCGGTGGATCGTTGATGTGATGTCTCTCGGGGGGGGGATGTCCCGGCTTGTTTTTGATACTTAGGGGGGTGCTACCAGTGCTGGTGGGTGTATATAATCCGTGTATTTTCATATATCCCATGTTATATTTACGCCCGTGGTTCGAATGTCCACAGCACACCTCTTAGTCATTTAGGAACAGCCCCCATTTTCCAAACGTGCCTGTTAATTGACCTGTAAGTCATGCACCCGGCTGATGGGCAGCATTAGTGAGGAAGCCCCAGCTTGGCTGAATGACAGTTGTACGTCTCGGGCCACGCTGCCGGGACAGAATTGATATTGTCAGCATACGCTGCACCTTGTGTTCTCTGCATCTCTGCGCCAACCCCCTGGTGCACCTCAGTGTCACACTCATGAAACTGGGACTCTAGGTTGCTCTGTCCAGATTTGCTCCGCTCTTAGTGTCTGTTATGGACATTGTGTGTGAATTGAAGTGCCCGGTGTTTCCTAGACGAAACCTGTGATCCTTGTGGCTGTCTGGGGAGCCAGCCCTTTGTCATTGGTGATGGTTGGTTGCTGATGATAGGAACATCACTGGGGGGGATAAGGCCAGTGGTATTGGGAGGGGATGAGCAGCCTGGCAAGCTCCCCAACCCCCCCACCCTGAATGCTCTGACGACGTGGTTTCAGAAGCGGTATGCGTTGCTCATAACTGAAGCACGGTGCGCTGAATTTGGGGTCCATAGTCTGCTCCTGCACGAAGGTCATGGGAGCTGTGACTGGTACAGGCAGTCGCTCAGAGTCCATAGTCTGCTCCTGCACGAAGGTCATGGGAGCTGTGACTGGTACCGGCAGTCGCTCAGAGTGTTGGTGTTCAGGTGTTCAGGCTGTGCTCCTGCGAGTTGTAGGTGGCTTTCTGGTGACCACAGTTTTGCAACTTGGATGCTGCCGTATGACGGGGGTCACTCTTTTTCCATAAATTGGTGAGCAGTGCAGGAAGTCGCTGTTGGCTGTGCACCAGGCCTGCAGGTTTTTATATTAAAGGCTCTTTGTGGGACACCTGTATTGAGTATTATTCAGCCACAATGGAAGTGTGATTTTGGCAGTGTTTTAAAATTGAGGGGCCCTCCGGCCTGCCCAAGCTCTTGATGTCTTGTGAATGTCCACATTGTTAAAAAGCGTCCCTTGAAGTGTGTGACCCAGGAATGGTGGCAGCAGGTTGTGTTGTGACACTTTGCTATGCGATTCATTTATCCTCTGCTTTGCTCCCGGCTCGGTGCCGGCTGGACCTTCGGGAATCCGGCGCCTCCCTAGAAAACCCCTCTGCCTTTCCGTGTTGGTTTGGCCATTTAAATATCAGGCAAACGGCTGCGATGGAGTTTGCATATCAGGAGATTCAGAGCAGATTAGCAGTCGGGCTGCGGCTTCGGCTGCTTGGGCTGCGTGCGTCTGCATGGGGACTGAAATGCACGCGGCCTGCAGCGTTTGCCCCCACTACCGGCAACATGGGAACACTTGATTATCCAGTATGAAGTCCTAATTTCTGGGACTGGTGCTAAAAATGGTCGTTTAGATAGTCTGCTGGAAATGTAGAAGCTATTGTCTTGTTGACCTTGTATGAATTTTAGAAGCACAGTGTGTACTGTGGGCTTTGAAAGTGGCTGGGGGGGGGGCAGTATCTCCATGTTGGCTCATGGAAAGACAAACGGAATACAGCGGTGGTTATTTTGGGTTTACCTGTGAGCGGTTCCCCTGTGACTATGCACTGGCTACGGGCTTAGATGATGGATGGATGGATGGATAGATAGGAGTTAAGCGATTCCATTTACTGACCTCGCCGTTTAACATGTGCCTGGCAGTTCACTTTAATTACTACTTAAAGCACGGCACAGTGGTTAGATGGACGGCGATGCCGTACCGTCGGTGGGCTCATGGGCTGCGGTCTTCTTACCCGGTTCTCGCTCGCCGCCTGTCTGCAGCTGATTCCCCTGTCTTGTTTGCCCCGTTTGGGGTCAGCATCTCGCTGCTGTGCTGTCTGTGTTCAGTTTTTCTGTAGTCGCTGTGATGTCCTCCTGCAGTTATGGTGTTGGTGGAGGGTTTCTGTCGGCTTTGTGGATGATGTCGCCTGAGATCAGGCTGGAGATTGGAGCCTGCACTTTGGCTTCTCTTTCCTTGTTACCTCTCTAGCCCCGCCCTGCGGGTCCCTGGGAGCACTGCAGGTTGGCAGGCGTGTGTGTTAGTCAGGTACAGGGTGGTGGAGTGGGTTGAGGGGTGGGCTGTAGGACAGGAGCTGTCACGAAAACAGGACTTACTTTGGGTTCTTGTCAGAGCTGTTGGTGCATGATCATGTGATACACCCACCTGTGCCGTGCCCAGAATGGCGACTGGCCCGGGGCGGAAGCAGTTTCCAAAAGGCTATCGCTTTGCTCATGTGACAAATGGACCGCTGATCACAAACATGATTATTTGCGTACAGATCTGGGAGCTGATATTAGACATCTGGCTCTCGTGAAACTAGTTATGTAATAAACGGGGAACCACGTGTTTGGTTTCGGAGGGAAATGGTGTATGAGGTGCTGGGTTATTTGGGGGGGAGAACTGTGGGTTCACTGTCCAGCACAGGGTAACTGGTGCACAGGTCAGTGCCCTGGCCATGCCGCCTGTGATGCTGTGCTGTCCTGCAAGGGCAAACTCTGGGAGCTTCTGTGCTGCCGGCTTTTTGTTTGGTAACATTTGGCATTGATTAATCTGTGCATCTTTATTGCCTTGGATATTAAGCGTATAATGTTGTAGTGTTGTCATTTCCATCAGCATGAAGCCCACTTTTAATTAAAGTGTGAGGATTGGAAAGGTAATTGCAAGTAATTTATTTCCTTCTGATTTGGGCTTCCATTTTGGGTGAGTTTTATCGGAATTGTTTTCAGGAAACATGCTTTTGCCTGCAGTTTGTGCTGAAATTAGCTATGTCGGCCCCGCGCGTCTCGTTATGGTGTAACAGACGGTGTCCATAACCTGCCAGCTTGCTCAGTGATGCGTGCCCCGCCCCCGGCCTGCCACTGCTATGGCAGCTCCCATTGGAGGAAATATCTTCAATTACCTTCTGTGTCACGTGAGTGAAAATAAAAACTCGGGCGAATCCTTCCATCCTCCCAGATGACGTCAGACGGCAACATCTCTAACGATCAGGCTGTTTAGTAACATACAAATAGAGATGTATGAGTAATGGTTGGAGAAATGCCCGCTAGTGTAACTGGCCAGCTAGTGTTGTCCCCTTTAAGCCCGCGTGCCATGCAGAGCAGTTTAACTGTGAGCCTGAGCTCCCGGATGGCGAGAACTTCAAGCGGCACTTCGTCATTAGGCCTCATGCCATGAGATGCTGGAAGCCGGTCCTTTGTCCAAGGCCGCCCGGCAAAGTCCCCTTTCCTCTTAACTACCCGAACCATTGGCTGTCATTTCAGGCCTGGGCTGGAGAGCTGGCCCTTGCCTGGACTGAAATACCCCATATCCCCCCCCCCCCTCCCCCGCGCGCACCCCGTCTGTCAGTCCTCTGCAGCTTTACCCCGCCTGCGGAAGAGTGACCCTCTTCGGCTTGGCCACTGTGTCATCTTGCACGCAGAGGGGACCTGGTGCCAGAGAATTCAGGCAGGATTGCTGTGGGGAGAGACTGCTACTGGCACTGATACCCGTTGCTCTGAATCCTGGGTTTTTTCCCCCCTCAGTATATGGGTTCCAGGCTGGACAAGAGTCCAATGCAGGTTCCCCCGAAACAGAGTGACCGCTCCTCATTGCAGAATTTCCGCTGTAATGCCTCGTTGTTCTTGTGCCTTAATTGTGACCCGCTTGGTCAGTGAATGTATCCTGATATGGCCGGTTACATCTCTGAACCACTTTGCCTGTAATGCCCACAGGGAGGTGCCCTGTCAGTGTTTTGTTCAGTCCCGTTCAGGTTTGAGATCTGATTCACCTCTCCTTCCTGTCTGATATCCCCCGGTTGTAACCGTGCCATGTTTCTGCTGGCCCAGTGGATTCAGCAGCCAAGCGTTTGTTTGTCAATGGCTGGGTTCCTCAACCCAGAGCTCCGGAACACCCGCAGTCCACGTCTTTGCTCCCGCCCTGCTCAGGGTGGGTGTAGTGGTGGCTCTGAGGCTAGGGATTTGTGCCAGTTGGAAGGCTGATGGTTCGAATCCCGTGAATGCCCGGAGTGATTTCTGCTCCGTTGAGCAAGGCCCATAACCTGCAATTGCTTCATCCTGGGTATGACGTTACCCTACATGTGGCCCAGCGAGCAGGTCCTCCAACTGGAGGGAAAATATGGGGGTTGGTGGCAGGATTGGCCCTCCAGCCACTGGAAAAGACTTCCTGCTGTTCTGCTCCATCTGCATGGCTGCACCCAGGTTCTCATCCCTGAGGTAGTTTGTCATGTGGTGGCGTGCGATAACGTGCTGTATCGGTGCATGCCCCTTACCTACCTCTGCTCACAGCTGGTACAGCTGTGTTTGGGGGGGGCAGAGCTGTGGGCCGTCTGAGGTGCCGGCTGCGAAACGGCAGTCCATGGTGACGCCCTCCTGCTCGGCCTAATGGCTTTTTAACCAACCAGCCCCGCCTGCGAGTCATTTGTCGTCGTGTGATGGGCTTTTTTAGAGCAGCTCAGCACTGAGGGGTCCGTTACTCCCAGCCCTGCCCACGTCTGTGTGGGGACTGGCTCGGGGCTCACCACTAGGGTTGGGTGACATCACTGAGGGGTCCGTTACTCCCAGCCCTGCCCTCGTCTGTGTGGGGACTGGCTCGGGGCTCACCACTAGGGCTGGGTGACATCACACGCCGGTTATAGTGTGCTCACGCAGTAATTGCCATGAGCCCCGATGATGGGCGAAGCATTTGGCTTTACGCCAGCTTGTCGGTAATATCCAGATATTTATTTACGCCTGCAATTTAAGCAGATTTAGTAGTATAGTAAAATATTAATGAGATGCATTTCTTGACACCCAAAAGTTAGTATCTGTATCGCAAAATCTATCAAAATTGGTGTACCTTCACGGTGGTAAAATTGGGTTAGCAGAGCACACCACATAACACTGTTTAGGTATACTGTGGTTTGGTCTGCTCCAGAGCAAGAAGCTCTGAGATGGCGCTGAAGATGGAACAGTGCAGCAGCCACAACGTCGTTTG
The DNA here is from genome assembly GCA_026780765.1 of Petrocephalus schoutedeni. Lineage (NCBI taxonomy): Eukaryota > Metazoa > Chordata > Actinopteri > Osteoglossiformes > Mormyridae > Petrocephalus > Petrocephalus schoutedeni. The sequence goes on from JAODKL010000343.1 coordinate 7,199, forward strand.
AAAGAGGAGATATTGTGGATAAACAAGTTTAAAGTGTGACACGTTTATTACACATAAGGATATGCCGAATTTATACTGATTTTTATTCTAACGTTTGGGCTTCATAATATGCCTCTAATATTTTAGGTATTATCTGCTTGCCAAACTGTGGGCATGAGTAAATGTTCAGATAGTACCGGAAAGCTGGTGCCCGGCTAAATGTTTCACCCATCATCTGAAGCCCTGGTGATTGTTGCGTCAGTGCGATATAATCGATATGAAACATTGGCCAGCCCTACTCACCACACCATTCATCTCACGCTCCTGTCCCGTCCTGTTAGTTTCTTGGCCCGTGGGGCTTCTTCTGGAGGCCTGAAGATGGCTTGTTCACTTCAGCTCATTCTGCTGTGGTGACGCTTCCTCCGTTTGTGGTTTTTGTGTAGTCGGTCTGTTTATTTATTTATTTTTTTTGTTGAAGCACGTGTGCGTGCGTGCGTGCGTGCGCGCGCGCGCTTCCCGGAGGGGGCGTGGGTGAGGCGGGGGTGGCAGCTTATTACTATAATTCCTCCCGGTTTCTGCCACAGTGATTGAGTGACGTAACTGCCAGTTCTGTGGCGGGCAGGCGCCAGCAAGGGCAAGTCACCCGCTTTAGTGCGTGCGCCTTCAAAAATAAGGACTTGTGTACGATTCCCGGGTATTAATGAGCTCAGAACTGCTCTTAACTTGCTTGAAGCTCACAGCTGTTTTTTTCTGCACTCCACACGAGCAGGAACATAAGCTCTTGGACAATTAGAGGGAGGATGTTTTTCAGAAATGATTTTGTGTTAAGGCGCCCTCCCACATTAAGCCAGGACTTTGCGTACCATTCTTGTTAATGGGGTCAGCTGGACCCAGGCCGTCTCAAGCTGAGCACCGGCACACGTACATTTATTTGTGAGCAGATGTATGTGGTGGGAAAGTATGGGTCAGAGAGCAGAGTCTGAGGGATGATGGCCGGATGGTACAGGGGTGAATTAATGCTGCTGGTTTTTTAATTGCATAAGGCCATTAATTGTTTAACTTCCTGTGGGGACTGTTACCCACCGGCTCAGTTTTGGCATTTTTCCTTAGAGCTGTTGCCAAACACGGCTGCACACATGCCATGTGACCCTCTTTCCTGTCCCGTCACAGGCCATTCGCTGCTACGACTCTCACATGCCATGTGACCCTCTTTCCTGTCCCATCACAGGCCATTCGCTGCTACGACTCTCTGATCCTGAAGGCTGAGGGGAAGGTCGATCCGGAGCTGTTCTGCCAGCTGGGCCACTTCAGCCTCCTCTTGGAGGATTATCCAAAAGGTAAGCGTCTTTGCCATTCGACCTTTGTGTTTACCTTCAGCCGCAGGTGAGACTGATGTCTGCGCTTTGGGCTGAGAGAGGCCTCAGCCTGTCGGGTGTCTCGCCGTTGACTCTGTGCTGTATTCCTGCAGTGGGAGCTCTGGCCAGGTTCTTCTGCGGAGATGTGATGGATTAAGAATGATTACCTTTAGCTCTGGTTATGTTATCAGCAGTGGCCTTCCCGTGAAGTAATTAAAGGAGAAAATGGGGGATGCCGTCTTTAAGACGGGATATTAATTGGAAATGGTGGGTGAGGAGGTGAGGCAGTCTGCAGACCACATGGACGGGGGTGTAGGAAGGGCATCCCCCGGAAACACGCGGGCAGTTCCTGTGTGGCCAGCAGGGGGCGTGACTGGCTCCTGGTGGGTGTGGGTGAGGAGGCGAGGCAGTCTGCAGGCCACGTGGATGGGGTGCAGGAAGCGTGTCGCCCCGGAAACACGCGACGCGTTCCTGTGTGGCCTGCAGTGGGCGTGACTGGCTCCTGGTGCTTCCTTGGGACAGGGAGACACCCCCCCCCCCAGACTGCCCAGCGGTCAGGAAGAACTGTTACAGTGTGAGAGCGTTTCGGGGCTGGGGGTGGATTAAAACCTTGGTCCTGCTTTCCTGCCTGTAGCAGCAGGAAGTTGGCTGTCTCTCCAAACGAGGGTGGCTGTGTGTGTAGGAGGGCCCCTGTCCCTCCCTGGCCTAATCTCTGCACTGTGGCTTTGAGGGGCGACGTTTAGGACAGTGTTTTCCAAGCTGGTCCTCGGATGGTCCCTGTTTTTGCTTCCTCCCAGCTCTCTGGTTTAGGAGGTCATGATAGCCAGCCTCCCACTGCCTTTCTGTCATTCGGAAGTTGAAGCGGCCAGCAAGTGACGTGTCTACTTATGCCGTCAGCCAGCCCTGATGTCCCTGCATGTCCTGTCAGGGTGACGCGTGTCTGCTTATGCCGTCAGCCAGCCCTGATGTCCCTGCATGTCCTGTCAGGGTGACGCGTGTCTGCTTATGCCGTCAGCCAGCCCTGATGTCCCTGCATGTCCTGTCAGGGTGACGCCAGTGTTCAGTTCGTCGCTGACGAAATCCAGATGATAAAAATTAGTCTATGATGCCTAAAAGCAGTGCCAAAATGTACTGACACATTCGTCAAGGAATTAAAATGAGACTAAGATTAGGGTTTATTGTGGCCTGGCCTGATTGGGTGACGTTGATCTGTCCACTTTAAAGTGAGTGAACCATGCATCCAAATGACATGTAGAAGCCATGCAGTTATGTTTGTATAGTCTGTCTGTATACTCTTGTGCCATTATGTATGAGCAGAATACCACGGTATTTTGATGTCTGGTCAGAGTTAGCAGTTCTGCCAAATTGGAAAGATTTCAATGACAAGCCAGTAGGTTTTCACCAGTGTGATAGCTGCTGGCGCTTCTGAGCGCGCACAGGCGGGTCCGCCTTATCCAGCTTCTCTGCACACGTCATTGTTGTTGTTCATTTTATTATTTTTTCATTATTATATTATATTAAGATGTCACATGCAAGTCTCTTGTATGAGAGTAAATATTGGTTTCATTATATATTTTTTTAATGATGAAATTTCATGTGAAGCCGTTTTAGAATTAGTGCAGTGTCTAATATTGCGAACTTCACAACAGTTAAATCTTGTTGTAGTAGAGACAACATGATCAAGCCTAATGCCATGCTATAATGCCAGATGTTTCCTTATGCCATGCTATAATGTGAGCATCCTCATCCCCGCCTCATCACACATTACAGCATGTCCTGCTGTAGCCTGGTGCCTCCTTGCAGTGTGAGCATCCTCATCAATCCCAGATGCGGGTTTGCTACTTTGCCTTTTCTGTTCCTGTATTAGTTTGTCATAAATCAGTCTGTTTTAACCCCTATCCCGTGTTTGGGGTCAATCTGACCCCAGAGCATCATTAAACGGTAGGGAAATTTCACATGGGGAAATTATCACGGGAAAAGGGTTAATTGTAGCTGGTTACAGAGATTCGCCGGTTTGCTGAATGGCGCAGACGCCACCGAGTAGCAAAGCTTGCACCAGGGAACTTACTTTACTTCTCTTGCTGACTAAACGCTACTGCTCTCCTCCTCCTGCCATCTTTACTCGCGCTGACCACCAGAAAACACGTTCTGAAGGGGCGGAAATGTGCGCGTCGCTCGGAACGCATGACAAAATGAGCGAATACTCGCAGAGCATAATACGGCAAAATGATTTAAATAATTTTTTGCCGATTTACATTGTTTTTGTGATCGTTTGGAGCCGAAATCGGAATAAAAATTAATTGCACAGCCGTATAAGGGACACTCGTTTGGTATCTGCTGGGCATCCTGGACCTAATCTCTGTGGACCAAACGGCGAGCCCTGAATGGTCTATGGAACCGAATCTGAATAAGCTGCATTGTTGCCCCCCTAGCTGCCACAGTGTCCCGGACGCGGCTTGGCGATCTCGCGTGGGAGCAGTGGCAGGTCTGCCGGCCACTGACAGTCCCTCCCCTTTGGACACACCCACCCCTAACCTTCTCCTCTGTCTTCCTTACAGCATTATCTGCGTACCAGAGGTACTTCAGTTTACAGTCGGACTACTGGAAGGTGAGCCTCTCGCCGTCTCTGGGGGCGGGGCCAGGGCTGGGGGTATCCTCAGTGCTGCTGCCTGATGTCAGAGCACAGCGACACGCCGCTTAGTCCGCCAATCACTTTGCCTGCGATCCTTTAAGATGAGGAGTGTCTTCTGCCAGCCGTGGGGTTAGGGCACACCTGTTCAGCTCTGTTAAGAGGCTTATTGGCGCCCTGCCAGCTCACACAGTCACCCACCCCATGTGATGTGGTTTAAGCACCCCCCCATGCGTAGCTGATGTGGGGGCTCCTGTTCAGACCTGAAGGTGTGGAGGGACGCCTGGGGCTGTAAGTGGTGATTTGCGCACATGTGGTGGCTTTCAGGCTCTTGCCTGGTTAGGGCTGTGTGTATGACTGACTTCCTGTGTTTTCACGACCCCTGGGCCTGGTCAGTATCAGCTGAGGGGGCGGCTGACAGGGTCGTGCTGTGTGGCCAGCGGTCACTACATCTGCTCGTCTCAGCGGAACGTGAGCAAAGTGTAGGACGGGGGAGGGGTCACCTCCTCACCGACAGGTGTGACGGGCTTCACGCTAGCAGACGCTCCCCGGAAGCAGCATGGTGGGGAGGCTGGCTGGGGGGGGTGGCCTCTGATTGCCGGGGGTCTGCAGCTGAGCCATGGCCCCAATGCGTGGCACGTATACCCCCCCCAACCCCCCCCCCCGCACGTCCCACAGATGCGCCTTCTGGGTTTCTGTCACACGCGTGAACTTTTGCTTCCACTTCTCTCTGTCCCGCTGCGTGCCTTCAGCTGTCACTTTGCTGGGGGGGGGGGGGGGGGGTCAGATGGTGCAGAGGGGGTGCAGATG